>JAIPRL010001617.1:0-77639 GCA_025469235.1 Pemphigus obesinymphae
CTTAATTGCAACAATTGAGTGGTGTTCGATTCTTCTTGCCTCTCAAACCATTTAAACGCCAAATCCAATGCATCAAAAGCTTCAGAATGAGACGGCCCATTTTCACCTTCAGTCAAATCGTCAATTTAATTTTCCTCTTTTTCAGTATCATCTTCTTCAAATAAGCTACGAACAATTTCATTTTTTTTTCTCGTCCGGTTAATTGGACGTCCGGATGATTGGCGTTCGGATAATCGGAGTTCTACTGTACTATTATTGTAAGGGACTAGTTAGGTATTTAACGCAAATTACATTTTATTATTTATTTCTGAAAATATTATGCCTGTTTTCATACGGACACTTGTAATATAGGTATATATATTTACAATCATATTTGTACAACTAATACAACAATGCTGTACACATTTATCTTTTACTTTTTAACCTTTTTACGGATTTAAACAATCGAAATCATGATATTTGAACCGACATATAGGTACTCTATTTTGTGTTCGTTATATTTCGGTAATTTAATTAAATATATTATGTATACTACTATATACCTACTACACGTGACCTTTTCGATGCGCCCATTATGTAGACATATAAGCATAACCACATAACATGGTACATTATAAATGATATAAATAATAAATTAATATAAATTATAATAACATTATACATTTCTAATCGGTCGTTTGCTTTCGCAGATAATTTTTCATTTTATGCGTACACGAAATGAAAAATAATTTTAACAGGTTTCCAGAAAGTATATAATGACCACTAAATTTAATATTAAATGTTCGTACATTAGCTTATAAAATAAAATAATATTATTTAATTTTTAATTAAAATACTTGTATAACATTTTATAATACAATAATTGACGTATTGTAGACCATTTTTATTTATATTAGATTCTGAGTGGAGTGAGGAAGCTAGTGGTTTTATAATGATGTTCATTTTATTTTACTCTGTTAAAAGGACTACGTTACCCACACGTTTATTGTCGATGTCTTGCCTATTATCAAATTTGTAGAGGAGAACATAAACTAGGTATGTCATACCGTGGAGTTTTTAATTTTATTTTTAAACGAGTTATTATTAATAAATGCATTCAATCAATGTATTTATTTATTTATTTAATATTCCGCTAAATTTGATTCACCGAACGTCCTCTAAAAAAAAAAAAAAGTAAATAATAACATAATCAAAATAATTAGGTATGCCTAGTATAAAAAATCATAATATTATTTAATATTGCTTATAACTATATGTTTTATAACTTATAAATTTAGATATGGGTATGTAGGTAGGCAGGTGTAATATTTAAATAAATAAAAAAAACCTGTTCCTTAATTATTTTTTATTTGGTTTATAATTTAAATCAAAGTATGGGTATAGTACATAATATATAGATAACATTATATTTTTGCAAATTGCAATAAATCTGCGTTTTACTATAATTTTAGGGGATCCAGTTGTATACTTGGGGTTTTAAATTTATTATAGTAAACAGCCACTATTATGAAGGGTTTGCCATCATTACTTGAATATTATTTATAGAACATATTTTTAATAAGTATAATTTTTAAAATGTGCCTACTATACAATAGCTTTGTATACGCTATGAGAATATAATACATAAGAGAATAGAATAATACGTGATATATTTAGTTGTGGCATTTATTGTATGTATACTTTAAAATGTATATATTCAAAAAGTTTCAGGACAGTCAGTGATATTGTTTATTTATTTTTTTTATTTATCAATAAAAACGGGGCAAGACCAAAAAACAAGTTAAGAAATATGTACAAAATAAAAAAAAAAAAAAACATGTAATAATATAAAGGATTAGAAGATATAAAAATATTTTATAATGAAGAAAAGGAGAGGGGGTTAATATTTGCTATTCACATTAGACGGACTAAAGGATAATTTTCAAGGAAATTATTAGGAGAGCGAGGAGTAGGTATATGTTTAATTTAGAAGTTGAAATATTTTTTCAAGGAAATATATTTTTAAAATAACTATATAGTTACATCATCATAACCTGAATGAGGAATTCATTTAATGTGATATTTATACATATATTAAAATATCAGAAAATTGTTATCATGTAGTAGATGGGCTTTTTTAACATGGTTTTTGATCTTATATTTTATATTTTCATGGTGGGGGAAGGACATTAGTTTGAAATAAACTATTTTAAGTCTGAGGTGTCATTTCAAAAATTTGTATGGGATCAAAATTAAATTGTCTAAGGGTCAAACATCTTTAGATGTGTTTACCTACATCGTTTTTCAAAGTACAGTACTACTCTTCATTTTCAATTATAATAATTTATACACCTATATGGTTATTACCTAGATATACTTATACACCTTATTAAAAATGTTGATAATTTAGACAATAAAACTAATTATAGCTTATTTTATTTTAACGAATCTAACCATTACATAACCATTTAACGCAGTCTTTAGCTATCATAATACGCATATATGCGGTTGTTACCTACTGATAGAGCTAATTGCTAATGTTATTGTTAAAATATTTTAAATTTCGAAAAAATTAATAGAATATTTTTCAATAACAGATAAAGTTTTATACTAAAAAACGAAATGCACACTAAATCAAAAAATAGGTAGGTAATTTAAGTCACTGATTTCAATAATATGGAATTAGTGACGTATTGAGTATTTTATTTATGCCTATGTATAGAAGGCTAATGAATTAAACATTTTTGTTCATATACCTATAGGTGGAGGGGCTACATCGGACAGAATAGTGTATTATTACTATTTTAGTTTTGAAAGGAAAGATAAATTATTATTGTATTCTAAATACAATTTCCGTTATAAAAAGTAGTTTTCCTCTGCGCTTAAGAAAAATAAAAAAATGACCTTTATATAAATAGTAAGTAGGTATCAATATTATTGGAATGAATATTTATCATAAAAAACTCGTTATCCCAAAATTTTACCCCAAAAAGTGTATCTATATATAACATACAGAAAAAACGAGAATGGAGGATGCACTAAACAGGTGTGGACGGAGAAACTTGGTAGAAGTTGCTAAAAGCATCAAAGGCTTGTGAAGAAAAAAAAAAAAAAAAAAAGGAAATAATATACATAGGTTTTGTCATCTATATGCATGACAAAATAACAGCCCCTATTTTTCATAAAGATTCGTACTACACATTTTTTAATGCGAGTACAGTCATACAGAGCTGTGGGGGGAGGGCAAAGCCCATCACACCCCCCACTAACAAACTTCTATGATTATACTATTAAATACAATGTCAACTTTTTTTTCTTTTTTTTTTTTTAGTAATAATTATTTTTTATAGATTGAAAATATACTCATATCTAGTATATAAATCTGAAAACAATTAACAAATTATTTATTTTAATGTGGGATATATAATTTAAAATTTCATAGATACATCATTAATAGATAAGTCATCTCATCACCTTAATCTGGCTTCCTCAAAAGCACCTTCATACCACTCTTGCTGTTTCGCGCAAGAGAACGAACTTTATTAAGTATTTAGTGGGTATACACACTTCTCGAATCCGTAGTGCACAATATCAATTTCGGATTACACACTTTGTGTCGGGGTTCACTAAAAAATGGGGCCTGCTGAAAATAGATAGGTACAAGCGATAGATAGGTACCTACTATCTACTATCTACATGTCAGCAACATTGTGATACGCACATACCTATCTGTGAAGTATCCCTACTTTTGGTTACATACATGAAGCATACGTTTCCAAGTTATTACCACGAAATTGAACGAAAAGCGGAAAACCTAATATATGGGAAAAAGTGGGGATGCGCATATCGGACTAAAATTCGTATTGTCGCTGACATATATAGGTACCTACCTATCTATTTTGTCGTGGGTAGGTACCTATTACGTGTATTATACAATTATATCTATGATTATATTATATATTGATTATAATATTTTTAAAAAATTCGGCTCGATGATCTACGACGGTCCATTCGGCCCACCCTGTGCGCGTCCCACTCATACCTATGTATTTATATTATACCTAATAAAATACCTAATTACGTGGTGGCGCTAGCACATAATATTATTAATCAGGTACATTTCTCTGGGTGATACGATACGATTATTAAGATATATACATGTGTATATCTACGTACCTACAAAAAATATTTACGGATACCGTCATTTTAATAATAATGCCCCAAATGTCATTTGTCGGATGTTCCGATGTTCGCGAAATCGTTATCGGCCGGTTGTTTGGCAGCGCGGGCGTGCGCACGATTACGCTATTCGTTATCACACGCGCGCGCACACACGGCTATCAGTTGACAGACAACCGGGCACCCGGTCTACATAATATTTATTCTCGTTCGTTTTACTCGACGTTTCGCTAATTGTTTAAACGGCATTTTTTCCATATGCAAACCGTTTCGTTTTCGTCATGTCGTCGGACGCCAACTGCCGGTGGTGTTTCGTTTCGATTTTTCGGCACGTATCGTTCGGATGCGTTCTGAACCTTGAGTAGGTGGCGGCGGCGGCGACGGAAAGGACCGGCTTCAGATACAATCGTTTTCTATCAAATTCTTTAACTGCATTGTACTATAGTTTAATATGGTATTATAGTTAAAGTAATATTGACTTGACGGACCACAGTTCTCCTCGGTATCTTTACACATTTCCAAATATACGGAGAAAATAATCGCTTAAGTAAAAATGGCTTAGCAGATTTTCGTTTCCAGGTAAGCAATGTCGGGCACAGTGTTAGAGAGTAAAAAAAAAAAAAAAAATTATATTTTTATAACAAATATTCGTACCATGGAGTCTATAGTCTGTGTGGGTACTTATATGTCACCTTTGTTAGACAGTTTGACCATTAATATCTATCCGCTTGTGTTTATGATTATCAGTCACTTCTACTCTGGACAATAGTTTTTAAACCGAGAGAGATTAAATATTAGATGGTCATATGTTGTTAGTGACCATAATTCTTTCAATAGGTACCAAATAATATTGTTATTAAGTATGTAGGTGTTTGTTTTGACGAATATCTATATGCAGCGCCGGATAGGGAAGCCATTGGCCCACCGAGTTTTAGGACTTCTACCGGCTCAAAGCGTTTTTGACCCTTTAAAAAAATATTTTAATGAACTGTAGTGTACCGCCTATTAAGAACCTTCTTAATTTCTCTTTGGGCTCTCATATTTTTGACCACACATTATTTCATCGGTTCAAATATTTCTCAGCTCATCGAGATTTTCTTGGTAGGTCGTAGTATAGCCAATCCGGCCCTGTCTACATGTAGGTGCCCTATATTTTTGTTATATTTTATGTTAGATGTTATGAGTAGGTACTACCTACAATGGCAAAATACTTTGTAGGTACCTTCAATATATTAATGGAAAAATGTGCTTCACTCACATGTTGATTGTTGATGACTTCTAACAATGATTTTATACTTATAAATTCTATGATCTAGGTAAATAGAAGCAAATTGTAAATATTATACCTATATTTAACATATTAAAGGTATCTACCGAAGTATCTATTTATAAAGTTAATAATCCACATTTGTTTGCTTTTAATATACTTAAGTACCTACCTACCTACCTATTTATTTAATTAAAAATAATTTGAAAAAACATTACTTTATATACATGTATGTACCTACTATATGTAAGTACCTATAATATATTATGTTATTTACTTATTATAAGTTCATACTTTTTGATAAATAGGTAGGTACTTACTTAATTAATTTTTTTAATAAAATTATTTTCCTTTCTTTTTAACAAAATGTACCTTTAGGTTATTATGTAGGTATAATTCAATAGGTAATTAAAATAAAAAATAAAAAATAGTAGGTACCTAGTGGACAATAGACAAAAAATTAGGAGGTAGATAGGTATCTAAACTAGTTTTTTTTTTTTCTAGAAATTGATTATTTCATGAAATAATTTAGTATAAGTAGGTAAATGTACAGTCAATGTAAATAAAAAAAGTAGTAGGTACCTAAACATTTAAATTTTGTGTATTATTAACAGAGTGTTGGGTAAGTTACTTTTAAAAAGTAACATTATGTTACTAGTTACAAAATTAAAAGGTAACTAGATTACTTTTTTGTTACCTAAATACAAAAATAATAGTGTTACATTAGTTTTTCAATTCAAAAGTGACTAGTTACAATAACGTTACTTTCAACATTTTTAAATATGTAAAATGAAAATAATAAAATAAAATGTTAAAATATCTTTATTTTTTCTGATAGTCGTCAGTTGAATATTATAAAATTCAATATCATGTCTACTCCAACTTATATAAAATCATATAATCTTTAAAATATCTACTTTTCGCAGATATGATGGGTCATCGGCAATTTTAGACAAATTAATTAGAATGAATTGTATTTTTTATTTATAAATATGTAACGCATTATTTTAAAAAGTTACTTACAGATAACTAACATAGTTACTCTTACTGTACTACAAAAATTTATTAACGAAGTTACTATAACATTATCTGAAAAAGTAACTACATTACAGTAACGAATAACGTCTGTTATGTTACTACCCAACACTGTTAACAGATTACAAATAGGTATAGGTAGCCCGGATAGTAATTGGTAATCTATAATGGTTGGTAAAATAAAATATGAATACAACAATATTTTTTTTGATTTAATGGAGTCAATCCTGTTAAAGTACTTATTAGGTACCAATAATTATTTAGGTATTAGTTTACGATTATTTTTATTTCCATAATTTTTTATACTGTAGTCATTAAATTAATCATTTACCGATTAACTAATAATCTATAATATATTATTATTAATATTTTATTTTGCAATTAAATTATAATGATGTACCTACTTATTAAAATTAATTATAGCAATTATTCATATGTCTTAATCTGTACATTTGATATGTCTACCTACAACCTAACTAAAACATATTTAAATCTATTGTACCTATCTATAGGTAGGTATCTAATAAAAATATAATTTCTATTGCTTATATTAGATATTTTTTAAACATATTTTGTAGTAGATGTAGTAGTCATTAGGTAGGTACTATAATGGTACTGTTTAATATAAATTATTTTAAATATAATCTATTTATACATTTTTTAATTTGTTGGTATTTTTCAAATTAAATTAAATACAATATATTATATTATGGTTTGTTTGTGGAACAATGACACATTGTTAAAAATCACGGGTGGTCACTTATCAAAAATCTAGGAATTATTCAACTAGTATGTACTTTGTTAAGAGGTATCATTTCATGTCATTAAAATAAGACTATCAAGGGTCTGCAACAGTAAACATCAAGTTGGTTTTTTATACTTCAATTAATTAAAATTATTTAATTAAATTAATACCTACATAATCATTTGTTAAAATTTACCTATTATTTAAAAGAAAATTAAAAGTAACAAAAGTTAACGTTTATTAAATTTGATTTCTTAAAAAAATAATAAGTATCTGCTTTTTTTGTTGCAAAATTGGCGTTGACTAGTTAATACCCACATTGAACATGTCTACTAAAAAATACCTACATTGTAATTACAATGATTTCATTATATTATAATATGTTGTCTTAAAATACATTTTTATAGTATAAAAAAATGTTTAATCATTTAAACCAAATATCATACGGTTATTTTTAGTGCAAATATTTGTGCATTATCTCGGATGTTTAGTAGGTACTTATAATTTTTGGTTCTAATATTAAACCCGAAAAATATGGAGGAGATCCAAATTTTTATACAATTTCGTTAAGTAAGTAATTTAACAATTCAACAAATTAATAATTTCGAACTCAGATTTTTGTGATCGAACCTAATTTATTATTTATTCTAACCCTGGCCTTTACTATTGTAAAAAACGTGTTTGTCATCGAACTATTAAATGTTCGTATTTGGTTAGTTCGTCGTTACTCATTAGTAGAGCTGTGAATTTAATGCATTATAAAATCTTAAAAAATGCATTTAAAATCCCTAAAAATGCCATATATTATGTACTTAAAATATCAAAAATGCACTCACGAATGGCGAAAGTTGAACAGGTACCAAACGATAACAGGTTTGTCGTTTACGGTTACTTACTCTGGAAATTTACTACTGATATAATCTAATCACCTTATTTTATTGAATCGTGAAAAATAAAACGCTTTACTTACATAATTATACAGCATGTATAAAATATTTTAAAATAGGGATATAAAATATTAGTATGACTATATATACAGCCTGTTATAATTTATAAAATGTGTGTAAAAATATTCATTGACAGAAATTGATAAAAAGAAATACCTTAAAATGATTTAAAAAATTCAAAACGTCAAAAAATGCAAAATAAAAGTTTAAAAATTGAATTCGTTATTGCATGACTCGAATTTTGTGTTAGAAATGCTACGTTTTATAATCAGTTTAAAAAAATGCACTTTCCATACAAATTCACAGCCCTCTATACCCATTAGTGATGAAGTTATTCATTACCTAGTAGTAATATTATTGTGATTCGTTAGAAAATATGTTTTTGTTTTCTACACATTCAATTTTTATGTGAATTTTTACAAGTTTATATAAATAAATACATTAACATAATATTCGCCGTCGAATATAATATAGACTCTCGTCGCTATGTTGACTATTTCAAATTGCCTTGACCACTTTATCTTTCGTTCAAACGTGAATACATTCAAATATCTCATTGAGATAAAATAAGTAAATACATACATAAATATAAGGTACACTCAATATATTGCAGTCCGATTGCAAACTGTATTTTGGTTGACGTACGTAGAATTATTCCTCGGGCGCTCGCGCGTAATAATATTATAATCTGGCCCGTTGCTGAACAATTAAAAACACTCAACTACAGTGATTGCCACAGCGCGGCGGCTGTTGACCCAAACAGTACATAATATTATATTTATTATACACTGGTGGGAACCGGGCAGCGTCCTTTTTGTTCGAGATTCAAAAATCGGAGAGTTCGAAAATATATTCTGTCAAAAAAATGCACGTGTTCGATAGATTAGATTTTGTTTTGAATCAAATATCTACTTCTAAGAATGAACAGTAACCATGGTGTTCCGGTGTGGTTCAGCATATAAATTTAATTTAAAATTTTCTATTTCGTAATATATAAGGTTATAGGTAGGTATATAAATATGTATTTAAACAAATCACTCATTTGCTAAACCGGCGTGTCCATTTATTTACGGGGAGATTTTTTTTTCTGAACGATTTTGTGTTTGCCATTTATAGGTGTTCGGTAATTATATTATATTGAATCGGGCTGTTCGATAACGACGCGCATTGCCAGCAGGTGTACTTCGTACACAAAACCGATGGTTTTAGGTCAAGTTTCCGACCGTACGTTATGATGTTTGTGTCGTAATAGTCCTGTCAAGAATTCCTAATTGAATATTGGAAAACGAAAGTGTGCATTTATACTGTTTACCTTTCCACGACCGCATATAATATTATATTGACCAGGAGATCGTGCAATATTTCAGGTTCGGTATACATACACCGTTGATGGTTTTGTATCA
This sequence comes from Pemphigus obesinymphae, assembly GCA_025469235.1. Lineage (NCBI taxonomy): Eukaryota > Metazoa > Arthropoda > Insecta > Hemiptera > Aphididae > Pemphigus > Pemphigus obesinymphae. Next base: position 9,556 of record JAIPRL010001617.1, read on the forward strand.
TGTGACGTTTCGACAAAATAATATGTGCAGTATATGATCAGCTGGTTTCACCAAATTTTGTTAATCTAACACGATTTATTAATCATAAATTTGTTTAGTTTTAACTTTTAACAATATGTTCGATTTCAGTGTTTCACTATAATATTTTTAGCCTAGTGCTACACAATCGTATAATCGTGTGATGTTACCAAAATGGTTATCATAAATTCTGTATTTTATTTTGGTTTTATTAGCAAACAGTTAATCGTGTTTTATAAATCACTAACTACGTACCATGGACATGTTTTCCCAACTTTGGATCGCCCATTTATAAAACTAGTGGCGTACGCATGCATTTTCAACGGGGGAGGGGGCTTGAAAATAAAATACTCAGTAGACACAAGATTAGGCATGAAAGAATAAACTAGGTGCTTTTTCAGTGTTATAATAGAACACTGTTAAAATTAATATATATTATTATATGTACCTATTATTTATATATATATATATAAATAATTTACGGCCTATTTGGGGGGAAGGGATTCAAGGGATACTGAACCCCCCTAGAACCAAAAAATATTGATTTAAAAAACTTAAATACCTATAAATAATTTTTGTAGATAGAATTTTTTTAAATAATAATAACTGGAAATAGAGCAATTTATTGACCAGAAGACTGGACATTATCTAATTTTGTAATGCGTACCTATTTTCTGGCATAAAATTTTATCAACATAGTAATTTTAATACCTAGGTAATTTGTTGATTTTCGAAAAACATATCAGAAAAAACTATAAAAATATGGATTAAAATAATGGTTATTTCCTCATAAATCTGAAAATGTTGGTTCTAAACACTTGAAAATTTCACATAGTATGTCTTATTCAAAGTTAAAAAAAAATTTTAAAAGGATTTTAATTCTTAATGATTACAATATAATATATTATATATATATATATTTTTATATTAAAAATGTTTAAACATATATTTCAATTTCCAATTAATGTATTTACCATTTAAAATTATTTTACATTTAGTGTGGTTGGAGTTTTTGGTAATCAAAATTCAATGAACTATATTATTATTACTAGGCTGTGGTTCTTAGGTAATTTTATCATTTATTACCAAAATTAAAAATAATCAGCTTTAAAATTTAAAGACAATTTATCAATTAAAACTTAAAAATTAATGTTTTAAAATTATATTTTACAATTCTCATAACCTATCCTGTAGTTTATTTTTATGTAGTACTTCTGTCAAAGAGTATTAACATTTTCGTCAGGTAAACTTTATGCCTAAATATTAAACTTAAAATATTTTTAATTTTCAAATAATAATGTCTTAAAATAATACAAAAATAAAATCACCATTTACTGTACAGTTTTTTATTTTACTGTTAGAAAATTAGTAAAAATGTATAAATGTAAAAATATGTAATGTTGAAAACATTATTTCGTCACTCGTTTTTTATTTATACTTAATGATAACATATTTTCCATTTGACGCAAAATATTCTAAAAATATTAAAATTAAATGCATTTAAGGCTAAAAATGTTAAACAATTCAAATGAAATATTTTGAATAAGTAGGTATTATTTATCAAAATAGTAAAGTTATGCTATTAGTGGGATAGTTCAACCTCAATGTATATAGTATATGTGAGGACATTTTAGACAACAATAATTTAAAACCTTTGAAATCAAAAATACACTTGGAAACATAACAGTCAAGTGAAACCTGAAATGACCAATTGATAGTTACCTAATACAAATTACAGTACAATTATTTGACTGAGAATGCAATTTTTTTTTTTTTTGAGGGGAAGTGCTAAGTCAAAAATAAGTATACTAATTAATATGAAATAATTATAATAATAAATAGATAATTAAAATTTCTTGAAATTTGAGAAATAATGTTATAGACTAAAGATTATCTAACTATATGGGCTCATATTGTGTACAAGTGTTTGGATTTTAACAAGCCAATTTCGAGTTATTAATTTAACAAATGTTTTGTTTATAATATGTTTCTGCTAACATATCTTTGGACAATTTTACCAATAAATTGTTAATATGCTGATGTGTTTTATAGCGTATTACAATTTACAATAATAACGAGAATAATAATAGGTATATTATATCGTGAGTTATACCCGTTTTATTGTTGACCATTGCATCTGTGGACATGTGTTTTATATTTGTCAATCATTGTTTTTCTTTATTTACATGAATGGTTTTCGATCCACATTCGGTAAAACAAGTTGTACGTATATATACTCATATTTTATAGGTTATCTACTATTGTATTGTTAGGATAAAAAAAAATTTTAAAATAAGTAGGTATATAAAAATTATAAAAAATACTATTTGTTTTAACTCAATTTTTTGAACATCACATATAGGCCATTGATCGTTTTTATTGACAATTGTGTATGTAATAATGTGCGTTTTTCTAATAGTAATGGTATATAAATATTCGAGTAAATATTGTATTTTAGTCGATTGATAAATTTCCCTTGGCCCTTAAACAAAATCAAAATAAGAGACTAAAAACCAATTTTATAACAGTTTATAAAACACCGGGGTTACAAATTGCGATCAAAATGAAATCACTAATTTTTATTTTTATTTTTTTTTATAAAGTTTTTTTAAATTATTATGTTAACTTTTATGATTTTATGTTTTTTTTTAGACTTTTATAGTACAAAATTCAGATAAGTTGTGAAAAAAATAACTCTATACGTTATAGATTAGGTATGTTCTGTTCTATGTAGTAAAATTTTGGTGTTTTATTTTGATCGTAGCTCTGGTGTTTTTTATCTTTTGTTTGTATAAACATGTTTTAAAAAATAAATATCGTGATTACACAACAATAAATCAAAAAAGGTACTGACACAAGAATATTTTTAAATTACTTTTAAATAATATTTAAATATTTTTAAATTGTTAGGTTCCTTTTTTTTTTTTTTTGTAAAATTTCATATAAGTTGCCTATTCAGAATCCCTTAAATAGCGGATATGTGGCGTTCTCTTAATCATTTCAAACCAAAGCGATTGTTTTATGCAGGTATATATTTTTATTGTTAGTGCTATTTTTTAATCACACTGTGTCATACAAAAATGTTTGTATGCAATTCGTGCATGTGAAAATTAATAAAAAAAAAAATAAATAAAAAAAAAATGGGATTCTGAAAAAATATGTAACGACCAACGAATGATTAAAACACATATTGTAATTATACATAGAATAGATAAAACTATTATAAATTCGTAGTTATGCTAGAATACATTGAACTATAATAATATTATTTCGATTATTATACATAGTTTAATATATTCTTGGATGGGTAATTGTTATAAATTAGTGTAGTATTGTGCTTCAAGCAATCTCTACATCGTTGTAAACAAATTTTTGATTTAATCGCCATGCCGATTTGTTCATTTTATCTACATAGTCCATAGATGATTATCAGTTATCATAATAATTATTATAATCTTGTTGTTCGAGTGGTGTATAAGTTTAGGTACTTGACATTGAAATAATTTTAATTTTGTAATACAATTATTATGTGCACAGGTGTAACTACTAAATCCGTTTCATTTTGTTAATGTGTCCTCTTCGTCACATTAATGAAATATTTGATAAGGAACTCTTAGATATTATATTAACCTAGAGGTTATTGTATTCTATCACACAAATTGTTCTCACGGGGAATTTCTATGTTAAAATGAAAAAAAAAAATGTTGCACTCGTATATTGTAATTTAAGTAATATTACATGGTACCTACCTAATTAATGAATATATTATTATATTGGCTGTAATTAGATATTTCGTCGGTCCATATTGCGTTTATTTAATGTTATAATAAGTGTATGGTAAATCCAAATGATAATAATAGGTAGTTTTTTTTTCAATTTCATTGTTTAAAATTTTTTCAACGGATAATTAGGTACGTACCTACAGTTCGAAATTCCCTCTAAAAAATTTCAGAAATCTCTGTGGAGATAATAAATAATGGTATATACATCATACCTATTACGTTTTCGAATCACATTTCGAAATGTGCGTTTTTCGTGTACGTAATCACAATTCGCAGGGAAGAAAAACTACAAGTAAAAAAATAATACGAGTTGATTTTAACAGCTTACAATACTCAATCCTTAATGCAATCTATGTTTACATTCTATAAGAAATTATAGTCATCACTCATTATAGTCAATAGAAAATGTTCTATTTGGTGTTGTACAATGCAATTCAAACAAATAGCTCTCAAGAACCATGCTCTTGTCTTAATACAATAGTTATATTATTTAGTTCATGATGTTATTTAATGTTTAAACAGTTTTATAATATTGTCTAGTAATATACTTATGTGAGAATATAAAATAACCATTATTTAGTAATTATGTAGGTATATTAGTGGATATCAGCCGTCAGTAGCTTGGTAATAGTATAATTTAGTAATTTATATTACCTAGTACAACATATAATTTTTTCTTATAAAATATTTCTGTTTTTCTATTTTATACCTATACGTACTATGAAAAACATTGTGGTGCAAACCCTATTATTTTCATATTATTTAAGTTTTATTATTTTTTTAAACAATGCTGATAGGTATCAATGCGTATTTTACCCGAGGGGGAAGTCACATCTGGCGATAATTTATACAATATTAAGTAGTATAATTAGTAGTATAATATGACTAAACATTAATATACGTGGTAACTTTTAACTTTTATTTTTTTTAAATTAAATCTCCGATAATTTATTATAATCTATTTTTATAAACACTCGATAGTTCATAATTACACTTGTAAGTTGTATACATGTTATATGTGTCTATCCAAGCCTTAATAAATAGGTATGTTTAATTATTTGTCCTTCAGAAATTGCGTAATATCTATTCATGTTCTTATTAATGTGTCGAATATGTATATTGGATAAAGAAGTGTTTACCGTTAATCTACAAATAGTACTTCTTTTTGTCATTTAAGAAAAAGTGCAGTTTGATTTTGTTGTTTTTCATTTCGTATATACATTATTATTAGTATATGTTCTATGTTTACTACATACGTACGAGTGCGACCCATATTTTTCGCTTGCGATTTTTCTGAGATGAAAAATAAATATAGTGTGTTGTTCAGACGTTCAGTTATGTCAATTTTAATGTGGTATCTGGGAAAAAATTGGGGGTCTACTGTGGTTGATTGGTCGAAACACATGTTTTGGCGCACCAAGTCTCTGGTTCGACTCCTAAGTAGCAAATAAAGTTAGCCAACGAGATTTTTCTTGCTGGTGGCGTTGGGTCTTTGGTGCAAGCCGGTCATAATTATCAAACCCATCTAATAATTTGCTGTATAATTAATATGCTTATTGTAGCTTCCAAGAACCATCTTCGATGCCCCTAATATGTTAATGTGCAAACCTGAACATGCAAGAGTTTGGGAAATAAGAGGATGTAAAACTGTTAATTATCTTATCGGGAGAAAATTGTACCAATGTACATTCCCAGGATAAAAATCAATTAGTCGTCTTTATAATTTTCAGTGTAACACGTTTCGTTGTAGTAGTATATCGAATGCAATATAATAGTTATTAACTATGTAACCATATTTTTACGACTATTTTTGTATTTCACAATCATTGTTTTTAGTTTTTGTTACTTACACATAGAATGAGACTAAAAATATATCAAATTAATGTAGGTAAGTATCGTATAATATATAGTTTTTTTTTAATAGGTATTTCCCTCTGTATTTCCGTTCACAGTTTTCAACGATGAAAACTGCGGTTTATCCTATATTTATCATGTATTACGCCATATTTTGCAGACCTCAGTGTCTGTCCTTGTTCACAAATTTTAAGCCAATGTTCTAGTGCACAATAATTATCGACTTTATTATTGCCGTCCGTGTGCGGATTTGATAATTTAATTTACGGACATCGCGTTGCGGTTGATTATTATTATTTTTTTTTTTTTTTGTTTTGCTTAAAGTTATTATTATGCGATCGTGATTATCGCGATAATAACATTGTTTTTTTTTTTGCGATTGTAGCAGGCATGAGCTGCTGCAGTCGATGGGATATCCTATTCACAGTAGTAGCGTTTTGTTGAATTTGATGTATGCAGCATGTAGGAATCAGGATAACATTGAATATGATCTTAAAACCACTTGTTTATGTTTCAAGTCGTTTGAGTTGAGTTTGGGTTCATCAATTAATTTTTTTGTTTACAGCACTGCGCTGGGTAATGACTGTGATGGGTTTGATAGTCTGTAAATATATGCCAACATAACGATTTTAACTGCAAGATTGTTGTTAAAACCACGTAAAAATACAGTAGAAAATGAAATGCAAAAACAGAAATATCTTAATTATGATAATTTTAAGTAGACTGATAAACATTTTTCATGATATCGTAGAGCCAAAGAGGCCAGGCTCTGATTTCAATATTTCTTCTAAATTGTTTAAAATAAAATGATAAAACGATTATGCAAACATTTCGAAAAACTATTTAGTTCATATAAGTTGAAGAAACTCAATCTAGTCGTCAACCTAAAAATGGGATATAACATACCAGAAATCAACGAAGTTCAATATTTCCGTGCACGCAAGTTGGTATTCGGTGGCCACTGGTAACTGCTATTATATAGGTAACCGGTTATGGTTGTGCGTGTTGTTATGTTATTTTTAAAACGAGACGTACGATAGATTGGTAATGAAAAAATATTTTTAACCCATTGATTTTGGCATTGGTAACAGTCAACAGAATCAGAGTTGTGTATTTTTTTTCGTTATGACGATATCGCTAAGAAAAAACAAAAAACATTATTCGTGTTCGGTTTGTTCAACTCTATTCATATAACATATATACTGGCCACTGGCTCGATGCCAATTGGTACTTTTTGGTATTCTCGAGAATTTTTCCTTGTATTTGTGTTATTGTAGAACACAATAGACGTTCGACCGGGCCATTGTTTTTCGTTAGTCATATTATTTGTAATCCGTGGACAAAAAATGTCAAGATGGGCGACTAACGCACAGTAGTGTTTTTCAACACTGGCCTGGTCATTTTATTTACAAAATTAAACTTATCATGTGGTTTTGTTTTCCAAAACTATGGAACAAAGTGGACGTTTTACTTGTTATGGTTTTACAAACTTATATTATAATAGCATGACCCTACGGCTTAATTAGTGTAGGTAATTATTAATTACCTATGATTTTTGGCTAGACGTTTTCCGATAAGACGTAAAAGACTGCAGTAGGTAGTGGTTTAAGTAATTATTTAAAATATTAGTTGCATTCTTTTCGTTCTTTTTCTATTCTTACCTTGAACAGTAATATTATTGTTGTTTTTTTTATGTCCAACAAGAGTGGGCGGAAATCCCGATAATTGCAAAGAAAACAAAGATGACGAAGATTCGTATATCGATCCATTGATTCATCGCCGTTTACGTAATACGCGTACGTTGCGACGAGTAAACAATAATAATAATTATAAAAAATTCGATCAACGTCTTTGCGGTTAAAAAAGCGTCGATGACACCGAGCTCTCTCGGATGGTGTAACCTTTGTGGCCATGTAGGCGTGTCCGAGACCTTGTTGCTCCGAATACATTCTCGGACATTACCCGTTTGTGCCAAAATTCACTCGAAATTATACTAGTAACTACAGGAAACGTTCTCATATATATATATAGATATTATTATAGATACAATTAGTAATTATTACTATTATTTATTACCTAATACTAGTTTGTAATAAGTATAATATATTAACTTAAATATTTCAGTTCGTTAATGCATATTTTTACAGCACATTTAAGCGATTTTGCATATTTTTAGATGCATTTTGGTGATCTTTTAGGGTATAAATCCATACATATTTTAAGGATTCTTAGGGCATAAAGTCTCTAGCCTTATTCATAACATTTACAGGCAGTAACAACCGCGAGATATCCGTGAACTGGTGAAGAACGTATAACGGATTTGTTCAACCTTTCCAGTGAAATTTGTTGAACATTTTTAGATGTTTGTTCATTTATTTATTTGTTCATCATAATTTTTCAAATATTTCGGCAATTAACTATAGGTACTGTGTTTATTTAGTTTGTCGAACATTGTATTGGATAAGTCTACCGATTTGCTGGGACATTCCTAAAAAAAAATTTACTATTGGCGTTCATAGCTAGCTATTATAACGTCGCGCTTTCAACAGTTAAAATAAATAAATAAACTACATAGATTTTAACGAATCGCCAGATTTTCCACCAAACATATAAATACATATTATTAGATACTTTTTGAAGTATTAAGCATATAACTCATAATGATATAAAAAATTCCGATAAATTTTTAAAAATGTTCAACGATCCATTGTATTGTACCAAAAACCGTCGTAGGATAGTCCCGCGTGTTCCTCGTATCTTTGTATCTCTGGCCGGGGTTCCGAGCCTATACTACTCGGAGTTCATAGGTCATCGTGTAGATTTCGTTTCGGATCTAGTCACAACAGAAAAAAAAAAAAATAAATAAATAAAATTGCAAATGAATGGTTTTTACGTGCGATTTTGACCGGGAATTCCCCATGACTGTACACACGCAGCATATAGTGTCCGATGGGATATGTTCAGACCGGTTGACCGTTTGCAGACTGTTAATTTTTTTAATCTTTACTGGAGAATATTATCTTGGGCATTCGTTCGTATCCGGTTGTGTGAATTTGCCATAGTAATTTATTCACATGTACGTTTGTGTGCCGTATAATAGTCTTGGTGTGTAACATGTACATAGGCGTGTGTGTGTGTGTGTGTGTGTGTGCGCGTACTTCGTTTTTTCGTATCCGATGCACCGCCAGCTCAGTCGGATGATCCTGACCTTCATTACCAGTCTTTCGCAACTTGTCGGCTGCGACGGGAGTTCGGATTTAATTTTAATCATTTTTCATTATCATTGTTATTTTCGTTAAAATTTCCAAGGGCACCAGTCATCGTTGGTACTTTGGTAGCTGAAGTCGACGTCAAAAATCGTCTCAAAATACGGTAAGCATTATTCGTAATGTATATTTTATATTATACATGGGTATACCTACGTGAAATTTTCGTTCACTTCCGCAATTTCGATCCATTTATACGAGTACACGCCAAGTGTTTACACGGGGACGCCGTACATATATTGTAATATATCAATTTTAACGGTATTAAAATACGCTCACGCTTTACGAGTAGGTACTACACTGTTGCAGTTCTTATATATAGCTGCATATAATAATAATCAAAACTTTTTTTCTTCGCTAAAATAACTTTTTATACATTTTGAACATTTTCAAAATGTACATACGTTTTTCAATCGCAGAGTTCAAGTATTATATACATATATAATAATAATATACGAATACATTGTATAACATAGGTATATATATCGAAGAAAATGTGTATACGTTTGCCTATAGTTCTATAGTTCTCATATTTCATGTAGGGCAATAATTTATTTATTTTTGATGTAAAAATGATGGAAGATGATTTTCAATCATTTGTGATTAGGAAGCTAAAAGCAGATTGATTGAAAATTATTACTTGTATAAATGATACATATTAATTGTTATATACCCACTAAAAATATATTCAATTGTAGTGTTTACCGAGTTGGAGAAAAAATTAGAACACAAAATTTATAGTAAGAATTTGCATAAGTAATATAATGCATTATGTTATGTAATATAATAAAGTACGATAAGCGAATTTTTATACCGGATAATTGGCACTTATATTTATTTCAAATAAAAAAAAATAAATATATTTTACATTATATGTTTTGTTGTCTGCTGGTGGTAAATTCAGAAAGCCCTTATTTTACCAATACCCTTCTCCCACAAAACTCCAAAGTCTACCCTTTTAAAAATAAAACATTGGTTTTTGACGTTAATTTTTATGTATATGACCTAAAATTTGTAGACAATATTCCTCAAAGACAGAAATTAATTTTAACTATTGAACTACTTTTGAAGCAGTAGCAATATTAAGAGTTTTACGTCAAAATTTACATTTACAGTGTCTCCAGAAATGTTCAGAACATATCTTATATCTTAGTTTTCAGATTTTTTAAAACGTTCTACAGTAAGTTGTAGTATTGTCGTAAAGTTCACAACATTGTGAATCTTCACATTCATACCTTGCCTTAATAAGGACTATTTTAGATTCTGAGCGTAGTGAGAAAGTTATTGATTTTATAATGATGTTTATTTTTATCTATTATTTTTCTGTGAGGAACTTTGCAACTAGGAGTTGAGGAGAAGCTATGTTGTTGGAATAATATTGACAGAAAATCGGTTCTAGATGGTACTCCATACATAACTTTTTTTAGATTTTTCCAATTATTTCCTTAGGGTGGAAGAAAACTTCCTTTTATAGGGTGTTTGACTTACATACACTGTATATATACTTGTACAGTAGATATATACATTTTAATACACTATACAGTATATAACTATATATAAATACATACATACTTACATATGTGATGTAGTGGAGAGTATGCGCGGTTGTACTTCTCAAATTTTAAGAAGTGTGTATATCAAAGAAAAAAAAACTTCAAGACCGCAAGTAGATGTGGTAGAAAATGTGTGTATACTAAATTCTTAAAAATATTTATTTAATTATGTCCCACAAAACAAATTATTATAGATTTTAAAAAAAATCGAAGAATTACTGACAATTAGAATTGTATTTATCGAATGCAATAATTTATCATTGTTAATCAAAAATATCAATATTAATCTAAAATAATAATAATACATTATCCTGTCCGAGAATCGATGGGATACAATGGACCAATTTTCTCCACTTATATCCGTGCGAGATGCTTCCTTGGCTTTTTTTAAAATTAAATATTAATTTTTGGTGTATAATTTTCAGAGTAAGACATGATAAAAAAATAATCATCTATTCCTGTTTCATATAAAACATTTATAAGAGGTAATACGTAAAAATATGCTGAAATATTTAAAAATAAAGAAGTAGGTATTCCGTCTCCTGTGTTCTACCTCAAATTGCAAGCACTGTAATCAAACGTTATCTAACTGTACACAGTCCATTATTATTAAACTTCGTTAAATTGTACAATTTTAATTTTTCAAAAAATTTTGTTAAAATTATCTATACCATTAAAATTACCATTACTCCTTAAAAATCGAACGTTTCTTTTAAAATAAATAGGCGTCTATATAATAAGTTTATGTACACTTTCTGGAATACATATACCTATTCGAATATATACTCGAAACAAGTATAAAATATTATTCATTTTTTGATATAATGAATAAAAGATTTAGGCTTTTCTAATTTTTGGTATTTTTATATTTTAGGATTCTAATATTTTATTATTTTCTATCTAACAAGTAATAATATCCATATAGATATTTACGATTATAGCATTATAATATATTTTATTTTACCTTTGTTTATTTTCTATACAAAGTTATTTTTAATTAATTTAATTAAAAATTAAATTCATTTTAATAATTAAAAAAAAAAAAAAAATTAATTGTATTCAATTACCATGAAATATACCTATTTAAATTTTTAAATTATATAATATATTAAAAATAAAAAAATTTCCATTAAATAGATTTATACAATTTTGTTTTCAAAGATTTGAAATGTTTCCAACAAATTAGACACGTCCCCACGTAAATTGTTAATATTCTTATATGTATAGCGTATGTTTTTATCAACATTTTATAGTGAACGTCGTTATTATGGCGAGACTTACTTTTAAATGACTGATCGTACAATTTGACATTAACAGTCTGTATTATATATTGTATTTTAAGATCTAGTCAACTACAGTCTACGGGCAAACTAATAAAATAAAACAAAATGTTCCAGTGTACCGATATGCACTAAATGTCTTTTTAAAATTTTTTTACTTATTTAAATCGACTATTTTATAATAATACATATCATAGAATGTATTTAAATTATAAATACACTATTATATAGTTGGGTATGTTACATTATATAATATATTATACACTATGAATGTATACGTGAAGTCATAAAATGATACTTAAAAGTTAAAAGCTTCTGAATTACACTACGAATACAAAAAATATGTTATTCGATTTGGAAAAGGAATTTCTATAAACCATTACACAGAGTGAGTGATTACTTTATCCGTGCTTACTCAATTTTCTCTGAATATTTATCTTTTTTTTTTTTTTTTGTAAACTTGAGATAATATTGTATCACTGTACATTTTTATAAAATTACCATTTTATATTCATGTTATTTTTAAGTTTTATTCTTTTCTTAAATGGCATACATACTATATTTTTGACTTGATATTCTGACGCAGAGTATTTTTTTGAACATATTAATATACCTATAATATATACGAGTACATAATACATATAGAATATTTAAATATTGAACCAACAGTTAATTAATTATTATTTATTAGCATTTAAAGTTTAGAAGAATGGTGAATAGTGTGCGAGGTACTAAAAAAAAGTAGGTATTCCCGTGTTTCATCTTGTACCTACATTTTAAAAGCTTATAAATAATATAACTGTTCGTTCAATGTTCAATATTGATACTTCAACATGTTCAAAAAAGTATTTTATGTCGAAATATCAAGTAAAAAATTTAGGACCATCGTTTAAGAAATTTAACATAACTTGCGTAGTATTTGGAATAACACCGATTACGAGATGTAGGCGTTTGGAGTTTGTGTATTATGATAAAATAAAATTAGGTATTATCTTTATCCTTCAGTAAATATTATACCTACTTAACTATTTGATCGATATTTTTGAGAGGCTTGATTAACTAGCTTTAAGTCGAGGCTATTCCAATAATGGATGTATGAAACTATGTACGTGCGTAATATAATATGTAAAAAAGTTCATTTTATATATTTTCATTATCTTTGGCCGCTTATTATCACAATTTATTTTTACGCAACATAGCACAGGGCAGCATAGGAAAAAACTGCGTGACCTGTGTAAGCGAATATTACAACCCAGTTTCTTGTCATCATTCGATGAAAACTTTCGACATGATGGTCAAAAAATTAATAGATTTCATTCCGGAATCGGATTTTGACGAGGAATTGGATGAACGTGTTTTTTTTCGTTAATTAAACGATAAAAGTCGCGAAATATTGAATTTATGAAAAAAAGAAAGTCGTGGTAAATTCGCTTTGACAACGGAATTTATCAATCATCTTTTCTTCCATCATCTACTTGTTGTAATAACTGCTAATAATACTATATACTATATACTATACTTGATTTTATAAAAATAAATGCTAATAACTCGATCGCGCGTTCATAGGAAACTGTCGTAAACACTGCGCTGCCTTATTCTTTGCGCTCGTAAGTTTAAACCAGTAGATCACAAAAACCTGTGTTGTGCTAAGTCGCCTGAGTCTCAATTTGGGCCCGGCCTTATACACTTTTTAATTTTAACTTTGAAGGGGATACGAGTTAGTCTCATTAGATTAATTAAAAATTGTACAGGGTTTATTTTCTAAAGTGTTGGACCACCAGAAAGTGTTGGGCACCAGATATAGGGTGTCGTAAAAAAAAAAAAAATATATCAAATGTTCAACAAAAAGGACACCTTAAATTCTAATTTCTATATCGTATAACTCAATGGTGAATCATGCGTCGTATAAATGTATAACAGTTCTCAATAATTATGATTTAATGTGATAAAATCTCAATAGATTTACTTTTTTTGGTTGTTTTTTTATTTTTATTTTTATTTTGAAAATGAAAATTTTTATTTTAATTATTAAAAAACTAGTAAGTAAAATACTTTTAAGCTTATAAAATAAAACTTTTTTCGGACATATTAGAAAATTACGTACCTATTATGCGTTTATAAATATTGTTGAAGTTTTTTTAAAAAAATCTTGAAGTTTGAAAGTCCTTTTATTTAATCTTTAATAATAACTCTCAATGTAATCATGCGTAAATTACATGTTCACATTATTGAAAAACATTGATTAAATTACATTAATTATGTTTGTATGTCTTTATTTTTAAACTATTTTAATACAGAATAATTAAAGTTTAAATCAATAAGTATATTTGTAACTACTCGATTAGGTAGTTGAAAATGTATTTCAGAGTTATTTTTATATTTTATAATAATTATGATTGTTTAAGAAAATTGAATATAAAGATAGGTGCCTACTTTTTGAATAATATCAAAACTTAGAATTGTTTTTCAGAATTATTTTATTAATTTTATGTTTCATTCTGTTTATATATTATATATTTTTATATTATTAAAAATAATTTTTTTTATTCTGTTATATTATTTATATATATATATATATATATATATAATATAACAGAATAAAGTTTATAATCTTTAAGATGTCCATTAATGAGTACTTCAAAATAATCTTCATTATCCCTAACTTTGTACCTACATTCTATTTATTGATCTTCGTGTTTTACAAATCTTCTTCTTCCTCTTCTAAAATGAGTTTTACTATTACATTATTGTTTTTAATAACTTGATCCATAGTAATAAATATATAATATTATTATAGAACTAAAAAAAAAAAAAAAAAAAAAAACGGAAGAAAAATAACGTAAACACACTTCTAAATGTATACAAATGTTGTACTGATATGGAAATATAATGCTAGTTGCAGTGTATTTGGTCGTATGTAGGAAACCACACAATACACGCAGCGACCAGTCGTTGCGGCCAGTTGTGTCTTGGAAACCGTACCTTTAGGAGTTTCAAAGTTTTTTTTTTTTGTATTATATAGAATTAAATACATTTTTGTTGTTTTTAATCGTTTTTATTGGTAATAAAATGAATTGCTTACAAATTTTACATAACATCACAGTTCGATATAGCCACTTATTCCATTAAAATCTGGGCATACAGCCAATCGAATCATTTGGATTAATCAGATTAATTAACAACTCTCGTAGACTTGACCTATCCGTTATTTTCATTATTGAAATTATGTTAAATCTCCTATTAATAACATTTCATATATTTGAATTTTTGACTATAATGACTATTGTTCATCATTCAATTAAGTATTCATAATATGTTATATATTAATTATAGTATTTAAAGTATATTTTACTGTTTTTAAATTTAAATTTAAAATGAAAATTAACATAAAAAAAAAAAAAAAAATGCACCAATAAAAATATTTTTGAAATGAATTACATCATCAATAATTTACCCAATTATTATTATTCATTGATTGACTGCACCTTAAATCATATTTTGAAATAGATAATAAATCATTAGGTATATTTTATAATTGGCCATAAATAATTACAATTATTTTATTATTTTTTGTTGGTATTTACTTGTATATACCACCCCGTACCTACATTGTATCTATAGATATTATTTTTATTCAAGATAACACATAATTAAATCAACTGTTTATTTTACTGAGATTATCGTAATCGTTTAAGTCGATTTAAATAATAATAGTGAATACCATTTTAATTTTATAAGTATGTAATGTATGTATGAAATATTTTACTTATTTTTAGTGAATATGTAGGTATTAGCATTAATTATGGTATTATTAGTGTGTGATGTACACACGATTATTTTGAAATCAATTATTTTTATGCTGAAATAAAAAATCGTTTTAGTTTTTAATGAAAAAGACGAACGGGTTTCTCCAAAAATCATAATATTTTCATATAGGTAGTGTTACCTATATTTAATAGTATCTTGAGTATCTACCTACTAATATTGACCTTGTAATTTTTTTAATATGTGTCGTTCTGTTTCTATACATTGCGTGTGTTCTCGACCACCTATTTCTCACATGCATGTATGTACATATTGTCATTATGTCGAACATAATATGTGATCACCGATCGGTTCATTCACAAACTCTTGAGTAACCCATAACCCAATTCACTATGAATGCATTTTGTGACTTTCAAACCCATTGTGCTAGACAATAGTAAAACCGTCAAAAACGATAGAAATTGCTATAGGTTAATCCCTACTTGAAATCAATTATATATCTGATGGAATCGGTCAATTTGTATAATATGATCGTTTCGTTTTCGTTATCACATTAGTTTCTGTACTTTCTGCAGTGTTTGTTTATACTTTATTTTTTTATCCTTGGTCGTGCCAAAGGCGGAAGCTATGCCACACAGGACATCATAATATTATATAGTCGTTATTTGGAGTGTATTAAGACGTATAGAAATAAATTGTGTATGGCAACAATAATAAACAATAAAAATATATACTTTTCAACCTGCACGTCTCTGCACTAACTGAAAACGACTTTATTGACCTTGTGTAATGGGCCATTTTGTAAGTTACACGATTTTGATCACGTTGAATTCAATTCACATTTTGTTTTAGTATTCTAATCACTTTCGCACAAAAATATGTATAGCTTTATACATTTATTAGTTATATATGTAATATGTATATTTATAGTCGTATTTATCATAGTCTTCATAGACCACCACTGAATCTTGTCTAACGCAAACTACAGCAATATTAGAAATATAATACTAGTTCTCATTTGTCATGCTTTCGCTTGTTATTTCAACGATTTGGACCTGTAACTATATCGGCCATTTTTTTGCCATTAGTCAACATAATATAATATACATTATATATATATGTATATTTTTTTTATCAATATTTTATAATATGCATTATGTTCATTATAAAAATCGCGAAACGTTGTCATCTAACTGCAGTTTAAATATATTTATTTGCAGGTATATTATTTAAAAAACAAAATTAATTTCATTATGTCTATTTTATGTTCATTTTTAAAATGCAGTTTTTTTTTTTTTTGATAAATGGTCTATGATTTCAAGAATTTTTATTTCTTTGTTCATTTCTATAAAGTCAATTATATTATGTAAAACGTATATAATATATATTGTAAAGTCTGTCATTTTACCAAATATTTTGCTAACATTAGATACATATTCCAAATATTTGGTATACCTCTCGACATTCGGCACAATTATTATATCAACGTATTGTTTCTATTACATTTTCCATGTGTTAATACCATGCATATTTATATATATATATATTATTTACTGAATACGTGTGAAAGTTTCGAAGAATAACAATTACCGTAATAATTGAAAAATAAGTGCATATTAATAATATTTTAGTATAATATGTACATTGTACATAATAATTATGTTTGTTGTCATTTCCTGAGTCTTTATAATACAATATATCATGTAATTTACTATATAAGATTATAAAATAATATTATTTATTATTTATAAATAATAAATTAACTGTAAAGTAAATTTACAAAATAGACAAAAGCGTAGGTATACTTAGTAATATTTCAAAAACTTATAAAATGTTTTACTTTGTAAATTGAAAATACCTATATATTTGTATACAATATTTACCTATTTTATCTTATATAGAAATATTTCGAAAATAAATGTACTTATATAAATATATATAAGCATATTATATAGGTACGTATTCATATTATGTTAATATTTAACTATAATCTATATTTATATTTAAATATAATCTTATTAAAATGACTTTGACTACTTTTATTTGTAATTTTCACTTTTTCCTTTACTTATTAATTTAACATTATTGTGAAATAATTCCTTAAATAATTAGTGACTAAATAACTATTTATTTAAACTTAATATATTTATTACTAACATTAGATAATAATCATCGTTTGTTTTAGTTTATGATTATTTTCTCCAATGTTTATGATTGTATTTTTTATCGTAAATCGTAAATTATAATTTTCCTTGAAATATTATTTTTGACGTAGAATAGATTTTATGTCTAAGTACTTTTGTACTATTTTTTTTATTATTCGTCATCACATAACGCATTAAAATAAGTGGTGTATCCAATGGTGGGGGAGAATACGGGGTTATATACATTATAGACTCCCAAATATTTTTATAATCAATATATCGCATAAATAAATATTTTTTGTTTCATGAATAATAATATAATAAAAAATCGTCGAAACATTAAAAATACTAATTGTGTAACATAAAGAATGATGGGCTTTGAATTATTTTCTGGGGAGGGGTCTTAGGAAGTTTCCCTATCACGTTTTAAAATTAATATAAAAGTAAAAGATTCAAAAATATATTTATTGCTACTGAATATAAATAGTATCATTGCACATACCTATATTATATGTATACTAGCTATACTGTTTTATTATTATAACTGTTGATGAATAATAATTACTTAGGTACTTCAAGTCTCGAGAAACGGAAATTAATTGGTATTTATAAAATATAATATTATAAAACAAACATATTTATGAAAACATGTTTTGCGTATTTTTCGCCGAGAGCTAAATATATTTTTTTTTGCATATTATATTAGTTATATTCAGGGTTGGACTATTCCGGACGCGAACTGGGCGCTCTGTTAATTTTGAGCCTCCTGGGCACCCTCGCTCATATTTAAATAATTAATATTTATTAATAAATCTATGGGCCCGATATTGATATACTAAATAGACGATTATTATTTCCTATTCTGCAACCATAGTAAAAAAATTCTAAACGATTGATCGGTTTTTGAAAATTTGTAGGAGTACCTATTTACATATTTTATGTAAAATATGCATTAATCGCGTTATTTTAGATAAAATGTACCTATATGTATCATCGACTATAATACTAGGATTAATTTATGATTTTTGTCTTAATGTGACGTTATATTATTAGAGACGGGTCAAACTTAAAATGTTCGTGTCAAGCCGAACTTTGAAGTTCAAGAACGAACCCGAAACGAACCTTTAGTTTGTTTGACTATTAAATTTAATTCGAACCCGAACTCTTGAAGCTCGGTTCGATTTTTCGAACTTCGTATTGTTTGATCTACATTTATGTATTATTGACAAAGTTAACAACATTCCGGATTTTATAATTTACCAACTCTTGAAGATCATTCAAATTTGACTAATTTTAAAATTGTTTTTCAGTTGTTAAGCATAATTCTGTAGTTTAAATCCTTATAATTCATACATATATCATCAAATTAAGGATTTTGTTTTACAACCATGATAAAAATGTCTGAAGGGTTGATCTGTTTGTTTTTGTATAGGCCTGTAAAATAGTGTTTTAATTTTCCTGTAATGTACTAAGTATATATTAAGTTTTTGGATAAACTATTTACCAGAGTTTCTTTTATAATACTCAGATAAATCGAATATTTATTTAAAAAATGTCCATGTTCAATGTATATATATTTATAATATATGTTTTTTTATCACCAAAATGTATACTATTCCAAATTTTACCATTTACCTCTATTCATAAGGCATCGATTAATAATTATACTATGTTGCCTTTTCTTATGGTTATTGCATTTTTTTCAAATATATTATATTAAACATTTTCTTTTTTGGAACTAAAAATTGATATTTAGTGGTTTTATTTTTCATTATTTTTAGTAAATATATGCAGCCTATACACATTTTAGATCAAGTTTGAAAACGATTAAACAATGTTCTTTTATTAGAAAAATTCACAATAATATTATCTTTAACGAATAACTTTTCTCCCATATGATCTTCCAATTAATTGAATCCATTTTCAAATTTTCTATAGATTTTTGAGTTCAAATTTCAAGTTTAAGACCGAAAACTTTTACAAAATATTATACGCATATCAACCGTTCTTATATTACAGTAATAATTATAAACTATGTAAGTTTCTAGGATTATTTAAATTTTGTATTTCTTTTTTCAAAATATTTTGTATTAGGATTGGAGGTCATGTGTTATTTTACCGAAAAAAATGTTTACACAATATTTATTATAAGTTTTATCGTCATCCTTTTTTTAAGACAACATCTTTTAAATAATTTTTAATTTTATAAAAATAATTTTTGGAGGGATTATTACAGATGGCATAACAACAGTTCTTATTTATGCTATCGAAATAAGGACGACAGTAGAACACAGGTAATTTTGTCTACTATATTGTGTTTCTTAATAAATTAAGATTTAACTGACCGAGAAAACATTTTTTTTTTCTTGTAAAACGGTTTTGTTAATAAATATCTTAATTATACAACAATATAGTACTATACTCTTACTGACACGGAACTATTTTTAAATGACTATTAAAATGCACCTAAATATTAAAAAATCGTTAGATATTTTTTTCTAAAATTTCTGAAAAATGTCCTGTATAATATAGGACACCTAAAAATCTTATATGTGACGTCCTCTTAAGTGAAACGATTGATATTTTTATTGGCTATGGCCTACGGGCGGCAAATTACGGACCACCGGGCCTTTTGATGCCAGTCCGACACTGATTATGCCGAGTGTATGTAGGAAAATCATAGGTATTAGGTACCAGCTATACCTCCTAACGTTGCGTAAATGAATTTTACACACCAACGTGATTTAGACAAATCGCCCATGGTCGTCCATTAATTCGTAAAAATAATATGATAAATTTGCAATAAAATATAATATTTCTAGGTTAAATCAATATAATAGACCGTTTGCACGTGATTTTAGCGACTAGATAATTTTTAATTTAATCTTTAGCGGCTGGATAAATATACGCACAATTAACTTTTTAGCGAACGATCTTCCGTTCGTCCTTAACACGAAATTCGAGCGGTGGATTTTGTTTGTTTATAGTCGTAGAAGGCAAGTGATATACGGTGTGTGCGCTGCACTACGTACGTATATATGCGACGGGGAAAATGTACGACGTCTTGTGTGTGTTGAAACTGGTTTGAAGGTTGTCATCGAAATGATATGACGACACGTTATTATTATTATTATTTTCTGTGTGCCATAAATAATTATATTGAACTATGAAAAATCGTCATAAAAAAATTTATCTACTGGTGCCAAAAATGTTTTTTTTTGTATAGCGAGTGTATGAAGTGTATGCAGTAGTGGAGTTTTGTGGAGGTTTTTGCGGAGGCTATCGGAACTCCCGTGTGTTACACGTGCTTAGAGTTTTTTGAACTCTGATAACCACCGAACGTAAATATGTTACGATACATGTATGCCTGTATCGTGTTTATATTATACGCGATGAAACCCAAATCTGTAAAAAAAAAAAAAAACTAACTAATAACAATAATTATGAGATGAACGGCGTATGTGGATTACATAATCATAATCGACTGTGTACTTATAGGTGACTCCCTACAACTATATTATTGCCCAAAGTATAAACAATTATTATTCGGGATCCGATGCCTTATAATTTCGTTTCTTGTTATATATTTTGTTACCGTGTTGTTTCATCTTCTTTTTTTCTATAATATAATAGAAATGTGCAGTTTTATATTATGTGTGCACAGCTACCACGACGATCATCGCGGTATAGCATATTATCACACGAGTAAATATTATCAACCAAATTTGTATACATTGTCCGGAAATTGTATATAATTTCACTCGTCATCGTTGCATTCGTATTATAATATTATTATGCGCAAAGTCATGTTCGTTTAAGCGATTTGTTACATATTATTTTTATTACGGAATGAACCAAATGACGTTAAAATTTTTTATACAAACAGAATTATTATTATTATACACCTATTATTTATTATCCATATTTATATACGTATATATTGTTCGAACCAACCGTGATATTTTGAACGAAAACATTCTACTTTGTTTATCACCAATATGTTTGTGAAAAAACCAAATTTTTCATTATTTTTATCTTGACGGTTTCCTAAAAATTATGACGCATAAATATTAAACAAGTATTGAACCAATAGTTCATTATTTATAAGCATTTTAAGTTTAGATAATAGTTACGTGGACGGACAAGGGACGGACAATTCTTCAATCCCCCGCACTACCCCATGTATTATTTTTGAATTTTAAATAATAAACTGTTGTTTATTTATATACTTAAAATTTGAGTACTTGTGCATAATTTATATAAATAAAAAAAAAATCCAAATCAACAAAAATAGTTGTTTTTATTGTAATTTTTGTGAATTTGGGTTTTATTTAATTTAAATAAACTGTTGGTTCAATATTTGATACTATTATGTCTAGGTACATACATCAAACTTTTTTGAAAAATATTCTGCGTCAAAGTATAAAGTTGCTATACTCAATATAGGGAAATACATTATTATAATAGATATGTTACAAAAAAATATACGATTATCGAGGTAAAAAATGATTACAAAATATTACATTTTTTTTAATTCCAATTAAATTTGAAAAATATTTATAATTTAAAATTGACCGAAAAAACGATTGAGTATATGTTTAAAAAAATTTATTTGACATTGCCAAAATTATCATTTGCACCTATATTGTCCCACAATACCACCTTATTAGTTTATACTTTCTATACGTAGGTACCAAATCTAAGTATATTTATATTTAAGTACCTATGTATCACGATATCTATCATGTTTTATTTTTAAACCAAAGGAGCGCATTATCATATTAGGTACATAATACTGTATACCTAGTGTGTATATATAAATTATTTATATTTCCCTGAATCATTGCATTATTTGTGTTGTTGTGTCTTGAACAAATTTTAAATACCGAGAGAGCATATAGGTAAACATATTATATTAAGGCGCGTCCAGACGAGGCATGTTTTGCCGCGCGGCTTTGGGCGGCCTCGTGCCACGCGGCTTTTTGACGCGGCATAAAAACAATTTAATTTAATAATAATAATAATAATAATAATAATATTTATATTAAAAGTCAGTTTTAAAATGTCCACGGAGGAGGACGTAATTTGTTCTCTCGCTCTCCTTTATGCATATAAGCGCTATAAAGACATCAGGAAAACAAAAAAAAAAAAAAAATTGCGGACTCGTCCTAGTTTGAATCGAAAAGTAGTGAATGGAACAAACCTATTAAATGATTCAAGAGAAGACGATGATTTGAAATTCGAAATTCGAGGATGTTTCTACAATTTTTTAAGGACGAGTAGTGGAGATTTTGAAAAACTATTGAATTTAATAGGCCCGATAATTGTAAAAGAAGATCCTATTATGAGAGATGTTATCCCAATAATTCAAGAGAGACTCGCGGTAACGTTACGGTTTTAAGCTACTGGTGACTCATATATCAGTTTATCATAAATTGAATTGATACACACAAGACGACAATAATATATAAATAGGTGCCTACATATTTTGGTCAAGAGTATATGGGTAATATGTATAATGATAGAGTGTAATCTACTTATACCTACTATATAGCTACAAGGACTTGTCCGGAAAATTGTCGTGCTAAATAATAATAATATGTATAAAAATTAAAAATATGGAGACCTGAAAATTTGTTCATTGAACATGATGTCAAAGCCGCGCGGCTCATTGCTTAGAAAGGATCTGTATATCATAATACTCTGTATACATATAGAGAAATACACAAGTGTAATTCATGCGTCGTATGATTGTATATCTAAATAATATATTATATTTATATCTAAATAAATAGTTCCAGGATTTAAAATTTTTTAAAAAATATTTATTTAATTTATTGAATTTTCTTTTTCAAGGCAATTTAGTGGCATAATTCATAATAATTAATTTTCTATAATGTTTTTAACTAAAAGGGGTCACGATGACTTATATCCGAAGGCTACGTGAAGTGCGTATCTATAATATTCTAAATACGCATTTTTTTCTCTCTCTTTCGATGATGTTAATATATATATACTCGTATATTTGCTATTTAGGCTTATATAATATTCATTTGCTAAACGAAATTAAGAATTATATATCTATTATAATGACATTACAGTTTGATGAATCAGTTTGCAGAGAATTTCATTCAATAGATAATAGTATGATTATATACCTACAGATGAAATTAAATATATTGTTTTTAACCGCTAATAGATCATTGACACTAGATAACGTGCAGGTTTTTTCTAGTTTTATTTTATTATCTAGTAATTTTATTATATTTTGAGAATATTGACATATCTATTTTAGATAATATAACAGGCTCGTACGTTAATCGTTTCAAGACATACGGATTGAGAATTTATATTCAGTTTTTAATTGTATGTCATATATTTTTGGGCATTTCAGAGTAGTTTTCGGTATAAATGGAATAGGTAGTTGACTTTTTACAATTTTGATGGTAGCCTATGTATATTGTATATAGTTATAAATTATAATAAGTATTTTTAGAAAGTTCATTCATTTGAATTTACATTAAAGTAAAAATTAAAGAAGTCATTTAAAAGAATAATGGACATTTCAATTTTTGTTACCTATAGCTTATATATTTTCATGTTGGTAATCAATTTGTTCGTGTACCAATATCGACGACGAGTATTTGAATGCGTTAATATCCTACTGAGATTTACGTTTATGACATTTTTCAATGATATATATAAGTATTGAATTCAACGTGAAGTCAAATTCACTTTTGCATATTATGATTAACGTAGTGCGTGATCAAAGTATTTTATAACATGCTTCTATATAGTTGTCCGGCAGACCATCGTACGATGATATAATACTATTACATATTTTATAGTACAGGGTTCAACACTCTCTGACCTTGATTCCAGTTATTATATATTGGTTAAATGTATAGATTGAATTAAAAAGTTTCATACTTTGTGTTTTTATATTATGTTTATGTTCATTATTTTAGACTATTATATTATGCGCCTAAAAATAGGCTATTATATTATTAATAAAATTGTGACTGCTGTGAGCAAACTGATGCGTTTTATTAACTATATGTATATTGATTTCACAATAGAATCTATATTTCGTCTGGTATATTATTTCTAAACGATATTTTTATACCAATAATTTGGTTCTACTGCATTATTATAATCCCTTAGCTATGAAATTGCATACAATTATAGCGTTTTGATGGTTTTTTTGGTACTTATAGATTAAAATTTTAGTATTTTATTTTTGACTGTTGATTTATTGGTCTTTACTTCTTATATATAGCTTCGATTCTTTCATTAAAATATATTATATTTTATATATAGGTACTATTCTGGTACTATTGAGGTCGATTATATAGTATATTTTTCTTTTGTTTATTTGAAATAAATACAAGGCTAAAATATTATGTATTACATATGGCATGTATATAAGATTGTAATTGTCACAGTTGACCAACTTTATATATTTTATAATCCACAAAAAAAAAATACAATTAATATTGCACGTATTTGTGCATTGTATATATGCACTTATAATAGTTATAATATTATCATGTTATGAAATCTTACTCTTTGTTTACTGTTATATTTACTTTTTTATCTCGTAAAATATATATGAAAGGTACTTAAACTTAGAAGTTTGTATCAAACTTAATATTATACTTGAAGTTTAGATTATATAGATTTTCATTGTATATTAAAAAATATAGGATTTATTTAATGCATTGATTATTATAGAACTTGATCTCGTAATATACATTTTTTGTCAATATATAAATTTATTAATAATAATAGGTACAATTTTATGTATAATAATATATTATAGTTATTTTAGACTTATTTTGGATGACAAGTAAAATATATGCTTTTTTTCAAATTAAGTAAAGACTTACATATTCAAGGAAATGAGCTGGAAACAGAAACAACAAATAAGCATTTAGATTTTACTTAATAAATATTTTATATAAAATGCATATGATATTTATAAATAAAATTATAGTTAAATACTTGTGTAATTAAATGATCATGTTAATTGGAACTTTTTTTTATATTAATGAGAACTTTGTACTTGCATTTGATCTGATAATTTAAAAATTCAGGGTGTAACAAGATGAGTCTCAAGTTATCTTAGGTATACATATCAGTCAAACAATATTATTTATGGTATATTTCACGGCTTGCCAACATTTATCTCCCGAAAATTAAAAAAAATATATATTATTTACACTAAAAATCGAATCTTGTAATGAATTTTTAAAACGTAGATAAAAAAACAAATACCTACTTGAGGAACTTCTCATATAAATTTGATTTATTTTATTTTCTGAAAAAAAGGTAGGGAGTCATGATCGTTTTAAATCATGTTGTGATCGACCCACCCACCCCTGATTTATAAAGTGTCTATTCAGATTATTCTATTTTGTGCTTGAACCATTAAAACTTGACGACCAGCGGCATCAGAAGCTTGCAGGTGTGTAAGACACGATATAAAATGCATTATAAAATTTTGGGAATCGCGTGCTAAAATGTGAAACATTCAACATGCGTTTTGAAGCGTTTGGTCACAACCGAATACACTTTTTTTTTTACTACTAAATATAGTGTTCGGCCGCGGCGTTTCCGGCGATACTCATACCATTGATTTTATAATATAAAAATATAATATAAAATCAATGCTCATACTAATATCGCTCGTAATACAAATAATTTAATGTGTATTTAAAAACAATTTTTCTTTTTTACAAATGACGAAAATTTTCTCAGTTTTAGATATATTTTTTCATTTGTGAATTGTCTGAGAGTAGATATACATAGTATACCAATGATTTTGTCAACATATAATCTTGAGAGTATATGGTGTATATGCAGTACTTATACCATATGGGAACACTACTGCAAATAATGCGTCTGTTTGACAAATTTTTTTTTTCGTTTGTAAATAAAATGTCAAGTAAGTCTGCATAGTTATTAATTCAAAAAATAAATAATTCAAAATATTGTTACTATTCGTCTTCATGAACCAATTACAAACACTATAATTACAAAAAAATTCTGTGAATAATCTTTTAAAAAAAAGAAATATTTATATATTTATATACACGTAGAATAAATTGAATAATTAGGCGAAAATGAAGTTTGCAATTACTAATTATAGCTATATAATAGTATATATAGTTGGTAATTTTAGTTTACAGGCTTTTTTTTGAGTATGTTGTTTATTTGACGATATTCATCAATTCGTATAGAGGGTAAACATTTCATTTATGAAATTGTTTAAGCCTGTGTTTGCATAAAATTGGCAATAGACGCATGCATTGCAGGTAAATATAACACAAATATGGTATAAAATATTATAAAAGTTGAAATTAATGTTCGAGTTGGTATAAAAAATGAAAGTATGTTTTAGATATATTTACGTATATATATATTTAATGTATAATGCATAATAATATATTTTTTTTATCATGGAGGCCTTAGTTTAGTAATTTTAAAACACATTTTTCTGGTAGTGAGACTTTTTTATCACTGATTTTGGGTTTTTACTATTTACGTGATTTTTTTTAAACAATTTAATCAGTTAAAAACGATTGATTTTAGTGCGGAATTAAATGTGTCTTACTGAATATCTATAGGTACTGTTTATGCGGTCATTACTATAAATATAACATTATTATTATAATATATTAATGTGTTCATCACGAGCCACGAATTATTAGATCTTATTAATTCGTGCCATGGACGTTATCAATATGGATCTTTTGAAATATTTTTTAATTTATTGATTTTTAAGTTGTGAAGGCCAGAAAAGTAGTTGGAATAAAAAATTAATAATATTTTTCGAATTCGTTGAATTCTTAATATATATACAAGTTGTATATATAGGAACTTGATAAATATATATATTTAATGTTAATGTACAGGTATATGTTAATTATTTACATATACTATATATACTGTATATTGTACAGTACACTGTAAGATTCACGTATCTGGAAAACCTGGAAAAGTTAGATTTTTTTTTATTCTCGTAATGGAACACTACCGCAAAAATAGTGGAAAATAATATTATAATACTTATACCGAATATTTGTTCAGAATAGTTTTTCTAATGTAAGTTTTTCAAACCTAAAATAATAATACGCTTCACCATCTTGTCCGAGGACCGAATGGGGACCAACTTTCACCACCTGTAAATAACTTTTATTACTTAAACAAAGGAATTTTTTTTTCTTAAATAAGTATACCAATTTAATATAATGATTAATATTAGGTAAAATATAACGTTTTTCAAAATAATAGGTATTTTGTACGAAACGTGCGACTTATAAGATCTTATAGGTATTATCGTTGATCGTAAATGTATTATCAATTTATAATTGATAATTAATGGTATTGTATTATTATTGATTGCCACTCGCCAAATGCTTTGGACAAATAAACGTATAAACTGTGTTTTTCATTTGTTCATTTGAAATATATATAATATAAGGCAAGAGAATGTGAAAAATCATGGAATACAAAAAAAAAAAAAATAAATAAATAAATAAATAAATAAAATACCCTTTAGGGGACGTCATACCTAAAAATTTTCAATGAAAAACTTGCAATAACATTTTCAATTTTTTATCAACTTACAAACATGTTAGAAACATGAAAAATAAAACAAATTATGGCTAATATCATTGAATACGTAGTCTTTTTTCGATACATCAAAGAAATCGATTTTTTAACAACTCTCATAAAACGTGTAAAAACGCACATATCAAAAATCGACCGGCCACGTAGACTACGCTATAGGTAATTTCGTCTTTCTACAATGTTCTCGAATTGTTAAAAATGAAAAATGCGTATATACCTATACTTACAGGTTTTTTTTCGTGAAACAAATATCGCACTTGTACAACAATAGAAAAAAAAAAAAAAATGGTATCGACACAGGATCATTTTTAAATTACTCTTAAAATATATTCGAATATCGTTGGATTGTGATTTTTCCTTGAAAATCGCCGGAATACACAATGCCCATTAAAAATCCGTGTCCCCTTGAATAATATACGAGGAACGAGAGCGTCGATAACGGTAATCGATTTGTGGAATTTACGAGAGATAACGCGGTGGTGACATCGGTCGCGTGGGATTTTCGGCGGCCGGAACGAAATGCCGGCGCAGACAACCGGGCGCGGCGCGGCGGCGGAAATTGGCGCGCGCGCGTGCAAAAACCGTAGCGGCGGCGGCGATGCCGGCGGGCTACGCGCGCGCGTGCCGCCTGGCGTACGTACGTACGTACTGTACGTGCAATTGCCGATATTTAATACTTTCTCGTCGGGTGGCGGCGGCGGCGGCGCCGTAGTGGGGCTGGTGACCGTCGGGCCCGGCGGCGGCCAGCCAGTCGTCGTACGAACATCGCCCGCGTAACGCCCGCACACGCGCACATCCACACACACCGCCGTCGTCGTCGTGCGGCAGTTATCGCGCGTTCGACGCGGAAAAATCGTTCTTGATTTCTCTCTCTCTCTCTCTCTCTCTCTCTCTCTCTCTCTCTCTCACTCTGTTCTTTCGTTCCGTTTTACGATCATTCGGAAAATCGTTATACGGCACACGATCTCGGTGACGTCGTCGTACACACACACGGGAACGAGGTGCGTCCCACGGACAGATAGATCGCCGCCGACCGTCGTTTCGCGGGAGCGTGCGCGTGCACCGATTTATACGTAATAATAACGTTGGTAAGAGCACACCGCACCACACTGCACGCGGAGTCTTCCTCTGCGCTATTTATTTATTATAGCACCGCCGCCGTCGCCACTGCCGTGCCACTGTTGACGAGAGACACACAGTGTCCGTGTTTTCCCACGCCGGAGGAGGTATGCAATGTCGTAATGTTGTTCTGTATAATAAATAACGCGTAAAACGCACGATTTTATATCACAAATAATATCGCCCGTCTCCGTTTAATATTGTAAACGGACTCGTCGATTTTTAAATTTTATTTCGAAAATCATTACTAAACGATATCATAATAACGGCATCCCGATCGGATCATCATCGCATTGTTCTCGCATGAAATGCATATTTTTCGGCGTGCACGACGACGGCCGCGCGCGCTTTAATCGAATAACATAATAATATGATAATAATAATACCTACGTGTGCCAATGTTACCTATATGTTCGAGTCGTTGCCGCACCGACGATCGGACGTTTTCCGACCGAACCGGCCGCCGAACACCCGCCGCGTAAGACTTGGTCGGTTCGCGTTTCGAAAATCGAATTACTCGCCGTAATAATATATATATATATATATATAATATATAGGTACCTAGTGATTTAATTTCGTACTCGGCACGTAGTTTTCGTATGCACATTTCACGGTCCAATAGTCGCAAAAGACGAGTGCCGCGTCGTGTTATAATATTAAATAGCTACCGTGTCTCGGGACACGGTCGTCGGGGGTCGCGCGCGCGCGTATAAAATATGACGAAACACGTCTGGAAAACCTTCACGGCGTTCCAGTTCGAAACTTGTCGTGTACGATAGTGTTTTTTTTTTCTTCGCGCCGACATAATAAATATTAGATATATGTATAGCGGTTGGCCCGATTTATTGTATTCATCATTATTATATTGCCATCGTTTATACGTGTATATATATATATATACCTGTTTTGAAAACGAGTTCCGTTTACACGTGATGTGTGCACGTATGTAATATATTATATGACAATGTGTTGTGATTTTTTTTTCGCACATGAATCGTGTACGCTGTATAAGTACTTATGGCAAATTACATTATACTAATTGTATTATATTTCGTGTGCAAGTTATTATCGAAAAATATGCATGCATTTCACGACCAACAATATACTGTCTTTTTTGCGTATATATTTACCACCTACTCTTTATAAACATTGATTTAAAATCAATGACTGTGTATACGTAATAGGTAATATATAATATATATAACACGCGGATGGATGACTGAACTGTCATGTTGACACCGCTAAATAATATTCATATATTAATATAACATTAAAATATAGTTATTAAAAATAACTTATTATGTTGTCGCGGTTCGGGGACGACGACCACATTATCCACACAGGCTTTTGAACTACGTATGTATATTAGCTATACCTAACCTATAGCTGATTGTTCAGTGTCATAATGGTTATTTGAATGTATATTTTATTTTTAAAAATCGATAATAGGTACCCCGAATATTGTTTTATTTTGGGTTTTAAAAATAATAACAACTATATGGCGTTTGAGTTGGAGTGTGATGATGGTCACAATCCAATTTATACCATAGAGAGACAACCCCTGTTCCCGTGACTAAGAGGGTTAAAGTTTTCATTAATTTTAATGTTTCACAAAGAGTTGTGCGGAGTCATTATTGTAGTCATAAATATTTTCTAAAAAAGACGTTTCTCAGTATAGGTACTTTTTTTTTGTAAAATCGGCCGTTTTACACGTAAAATTAAGAAAAAAAAATTTTTAAAAATGTTCTCTTATAAATTTTAAAGTCACATTGAAATATTCTATTGAATTATTATCGTAGTACTTACATAATGTTTCCTACAAAATAGATTTCTTGATTATTTTTGTCTCATTAACTTATTAACATTCATTTTTCTATAAAACCGAGAAAAATACTTTGAAAATAGGTATATATATATAATTTTTACTATGCTTACATTAAAAATAGTTAGGTATATTAAAATTCAACTATGAAGTTTGGAGTCAGTTTTTGGTCAGTTTTCACCAATTATATGTTGCTACTTTTAAAAAAATAATAAAACTTATAATTTATATTAATTTAATTTTTTGGTTAAATGGTGAATTATATTAAAAATAACTATAGACATTATTGGTATTTTATATTCTAGTAGTTTAGATCTTGAAATTGACCATATAAGAGGACGTCCCGGTCATATCTCGTTTGTAAAGGGGTTTTATATGGACAATTTTAGGGAAATTTTTAGAAAAATGTTTGAACATTTTTTAAAGATAATTTATAAATAGTCCCGTGTCATAATACCTCTTTTAATTGTTTTATTATAATATTTGTTTCAAAAAACACGTTGACACGAAACAAACAAAAAATCAATTTTAGAGTTATAAAACGTATTATATAACTTTTAGATGACAAAATTTCAGAGACCTCATGGGAGTTTTAAAATTGTTTTAACAATTAGTTCATTATCGAAGGTATTGCAAATTGATTTTTACATTTTTGAAATCACTGTAACTTTTTTTTAGAATTTACGGTTTTTAACAACGAAGCTGTTTCCTAAATGTTGTCCTCTGTACACTATATACATACATACCATTACATATAAGAGTATTCAGTACACAGATGATTTGATTATAAATCAATTATAAATACCGTTTCATTTGTTTTGCGTGAAGTAATTGTTGCGATGTCCTTTTAATAAATCTATTAATTTACAAGATTTACGGACTGATTCTAGGCGTATAACAAGGAATGCTATATATATATATAGTTTTACAATGAAGTTTTTTTTTCTGAAAACCCTTATGGAGAGAATGCTTTAATCGTATTATGTTACATTATTTAACGTTATTCAAAAATATGTACAAAGATGAAAAAGATAAATTTATCTAATGAATTTTAAGTACAATTTTTAATGTATCTGTTTAGAATAATGCTTTTTTTCCGAATGTTTAATATACTGGATTTAAATACATTTTAAAAGAATTTTTTTTTTTCTACAACACTGATAGGTGTATTATATTATTTTATATATTGCTGAAACCACTATATTGTGTACGCTATTATATTATGTGTTATTCTACTGGGTCTCTGGTATATATTAAGGTCGGCGAATAAAAACGCATACAGCCAAATCGCTATTGTCCAATTTCCGTTCGAAATGTGCAAAATACGCGAAAACAGTTTCGTTAAATAAATCGAAATAGGTCAAAAAAATGTATGACCGCGACGACGTTGTCGGCTCTGTCGCAAAATATTCTATCTATATTGTGCACACGAGTATATGTACAATATTTATAATAATAATAATAATTTTAATAATATAAGCCTATGCAGGAGAGAAAGGCAACTGTATAATAAAAGTGCATATTATAAGAATGTAAATAATATACGAGGCGTGTATCATATAAGTAATATGGTCCGTTAGTCATAAAATAAAATATACACATTAGAAAATCACTCTAATGGTATTTTACATTTGTGCCTACAATAGTCATATTTTTACGTAATCGTCATTGACGCGTTTAAAAACTTTTGGTATTTTGCTACTAGTTTCTTTGATCTCTAGGAAAGCTACTGCTAGAGATTAGAACCAGTTCTGCATGGCCGTTTTTCGGCATCTGCAAATTGTTAGCAGTCAAGACATAGCAAAGAAAGTCGCCAAATAAAACCGTCGTCTTCCATGAAAACGCCCGTTCACATACCGTTATTATCACGGCAGGAAAGATCGGAATGAACGGTTCAGAAGTTTTTCGATCATCCTTCGTATAGCCAAACAGGCCTAACTACTCGGAGCACACAGAGGATTTTGCACCCGAATTTGTTGTCTCCGTCCATCTAATAGCAGGCAATATAGCAAAATTACACTACGCAAAACAATAAATGTGGTGTCTACGTTAAAATTAGAGTTAAAACACCTATTATCAATTTTAAAAAGGGGAATATTTTTTAGAATCCTTTTTGTAAAATATTGTTTATCAAAGAAGTTACAGGGTTTTAAAAAAAAGGAAAACTTAAAACGCTGTAACTTCTTTGATATACAATATTTTACAATAAGGCTATATCATTTTCTAGAAAATATTCTCCTTTTTAAAATTGGTAATAAGTGTTTTAATTCTAATTTTAACGTAGACACCACATTTATTGTTTTGCGTAATTTAATATTGCTATATTGCCTATTAGATAGATGGAGACAGCAAATGCGATCGGTTTCCACCCCGCAACCTCACCATAGTGACGAGTTTTCGTCCGAAAATGGGTTTCACTCTTAACGTGCCCCGAGTATACTAATGTCGAGACCGTGATTTTATATATTATAGCGATTTTTATCTATTTCTTTATCTAAAAAAAAAAAAAAAATAGCTTGATGACTATTGATGGCTACGATTTGCTGCTGATTTTTTGGCGCCGAATGGTAAAATCGTAGTTGGTAGAGTTTTACGAAGAAGTGAGTTAATGAAGTTGGCACCAAGATACCAAAAGTCTTCAGTTTTTTAATGATATTGGCTTAAGTATACAAAAAAATAAATAAAAAATGTATTTACCTATATATTATCAATTAAATGATTTTATTAATGTCATTTTATTTTATGACCAAACGGACCTTACTTTTGGAACACGCCTGGTATATTTTCTGTTTATATAGAATTTTGAGTTTTATTTTCGGATTTTTCGTTTCTTATAATACGTACACGAAAATTATACAAGTCTTTTTTTCCAAAAAAGCTAAAAATAATAATTTAAAAAAATCTATACGCTATATGTCATCCGACCGATGTATGTATGACCTAGACCTAAACAGTTTTGTATATAAATTGCGTGCGCTTGTGTATTTTCTTACGAAATAAAGTCGTGTTTAAATCATTGGTCATGTTTTAAATATCAACAAAAACGCAGTCTTATTAATTCTCATACTGGTGTGTACTTGTATAATATGTTTTTTTTTTTTTATTTCGTTTACCTAACCATAATATTAGTTTTAACGCGCATCAAAGTCAAACATAACCATCAAACGTCATATAGTTGTCGCGGGCGTGAATACTGTTTCTACTGTAAAATTTAATACTATAACATATATAGTAATAAGCCATTTATGAATTCAACGATAGATTTCCAGGTGGGGGGAGGGGTGTCCATCGGGTCTGAACATACTTCCCCAAGTATATATTGTTTGTATTTGTATAATATATATTTTATTAAAATACCAATCGAAAGTACTTATCATCAATAAAGCTATTTATATATTTAGTGATATTCTAAGGTATAATTTATGTAATTATATGTTTATTTTTGATATTTTTGACAATTTATAGGTATAAAATAAAAACATTCGAAATATTTTATACAAATATTATATATTATATATTATCAAATTAGGTACCTATATACGTATTGTTATTACCCGATTGGTTTCGTTGTCATTTATATGTTTACTAGCAGAACATAATATTATACTCCCACTATATAATATGTACCGTGTATACGTAGTAATAAAGAAACTCGACTGAATGGGTTCTAAATAGTTTTTGGGATCGGGGCACAGAACTGCATTTGAAGAAGGGAACAACACAACATATTTTAAGTTTTTTTTTTTTTTTCAGCAATTAAACCCAATTGTTATGAAAAATACCGAGTCCTTTACTAGAGGCAATATAATATTATAGCGTGAAGTCTGAAATTTATGTTTTGTACACACTTTTTAAAATAGAATTTGAGTTTTTTTAAACCTATGGCATACCATATGTATTTGTTGATTTATAACAGTTTTTGTGTAGGTTTCATATTTTAAATTTAAATGAATTAACAACATATACTTATACATTTTAAACTCAAAAATACATATTATTATACATACCTAGCTATAAACCCGGATATAATATTATTTAAACATCACATTTTTTATTAGAATACGATTTATAATTTATTGAATAATAAGTATTACATTATTATTGAATGATATTTTATATAAACTACATATTGTGTAGAATTACCCGAATACAAAATACAAGTGAGTGCCTCGTATTATACCCGCAAATATATTCATTATCTATTACATATAGTATTATAATAATATTATTTTATTATTAATATTGTATTTTATTATTATACTATATAATATACTTAATCGTTGTTCCCAACTTATGCTATTAAAATTAAATTAAATTAAGTAATATTTTAGAATTATCGATTATAATATAAATATATAGAAGGAAGAGGAACTGCAGATTTCAAAAATCCAAGTAAAACTCGTGTTTGTTAGGTGACCTTGATATTAACTGTAATTATTTAAAATATCATACAATACATATAGATATCAAGTTTTGGTTCTTTTAAATACTAGTTTTTGATTTTATAGTTTTATTGTAACATAAGTATGTGTACATGTTTCGTATGGAACTAATTTAGCTGTATGATATGGTGAAAATTCCAAATAAATGAAGGTTTGCCACGTGAATTGGAAAATAATAACGATATAACTGTATAGTGTTAAATCTGTGTAAAATGAATTCCTTTATTCAAATTTAATATTATGACTTTTGACTCTAAATGAGTTAGCGTACGCGTTTGAGATTGACTACAACTATATTCAAAACATATACTTATGTTTGAAATCATGTATTTCAAAATATATTATATATATTTAATATACAATAACTTGTTGTTAATGTAGAAATAATGTACCAATATTATTAACTTTTTAATTTTACATTTTATTGCGAATAAAAAGTGTGGGTTTGTTCTTAAAAGTGACGATTGCGTTAGTGTAGCTATAGAAATATTATATTTATAAAAAAAACTAATTTTGTCGGTATTACAGAATTTTTCGAATTTTTTCTATTCTCTTATAATATTTTTTTTTATTGTTAAAACAATTTGAGTAGAAAACTCTATCTACATAAGATTAACTATGGAATTTTTAAAACTGTATTAGGAATCTTTTCATTCCCATTATCAACATTAGGTAATTCATTTCAATTTATGTTTTGGAAAACCATTATTTTTATCATCATGTTATAATAATACCCTCAAGGCATATATAGTGACTATGTAGTAGTATATATTTTACAAAAAATTATATGGTTATAACTATTTTACATTCCGCGACAAACGACACTTAAAAATAAATAAAATGTCAAAATATTTAGTTACGTATTTTATGTAGACGTATATATATATATATATGCAATTGTATATGGTATCGGCTAGTGTAGACGATTAATTAGACGCGGCCAATTCTCATATCTATATAATAAATTAGAACATTTATTCATTCGAATTTTAACTAGGTATACTTTGTACGTGAACTATATTTTTGTTGAATGTGATATAAGGTATAAAATATATATATACTATTTGGTTTTTTAATGGAATGCAGTTGCAGTGTAACACTGTAACATTATAATAATATGGAAAAGTTTCGATAATTCAGTGTATTCTGCTGCAGTTGTGTATTATTAGTTCAGAGATAACCATGACATAGTATACTAATATAATATCACGTTTAGCAAAATATTCCATAACCGACTGTTGGAATTATAAATTTGATGAATGTTGTTTTTTCGACGTGAACGACTAAAACGTTTATTAATATAGATCTTAAAAAAAAAATAAAAAATAAAAAAAATAGTTCAATAACGTTTTGTTAAACACGTAATTTATAAAAAAAAACATAATAAATCCATTCACGCGATATGATATAATACCTAACACTTAAGAAAAGTGTATGAGTATATTAATTAAATCCCGTTTAATTTATTCGACGTTTGTTTTACACGTGCAAAGAATTTGTTTTGGAGAATTATGTCAATAAATTTATTATATAAATAAATTATATTTATTTAAATTTATTTGTAAAATATATAATAAATAAATAGTAGGTAATCATTAAGATTAAGAAATACGAAAAAGATACATATATAGAAAGAATTTAATGATTAAGGTACGAAAATATGCATTCATAAATTTCATAAATATGTATAGCTAATATTTTAAATATTTTTCTACTTTTTTAAAATGTTTTAATTAAAATTTATAATATTTAAGTTCTGGTTTTATAATATTATGTTGACTAGTAAACAGATTGCAATAATTTCGATTTTGAATTTCAGGATTTTATGTCAGATACAGTGAAATTCTAACTGGCCCAATATAGTATGGGAGCGTTCAAGTATTACGTAAGCGTCTAGGGGGGGGGTCTGTCGTATGCTGACATTTGCTGACAAGGGAGATGGGGGGCTTAGAACCATGCTGACGTCAGTAGTAATAAAAATATAATAATATTCATAAAAAAACAATTCAAAATATGTAAAAAAAATTCAAAATATGTAACAAAATTTTTCATTTATTTTTAACTAATTCGCATAAAATTCGGAAAAAAATATTAACTATGTACCTATATATAGATAGGTACTCCACACAGAATGCGATGCTTAACTATAGCGTGGTTCCGTGGCGGAACCAGTTATTGGCACGTGAAATCCATTAAGATAAACTATAATCATCTTCGTCGATGACGCGTGTAAGAATAATATTGATATCGGCATCGTTATCGGACGCATTGCCACATTTTTTTTTTTTTTATTAAATAGAGGGGGGTTGTCGGACATATGCTGACGTAATTAAGTAGGGGGTCTGACATTTTCTGACAAGGGGGAAGGGGGTCTAAAAAAGACAAAAATGTGCTGACGTAATACTTGAACGCTCCCTATAGAAATTGGCCCTATTTTATCACAATAGCATAGTCGCATAGATATTGGATATAATCACAAATTTTAGTTTTAAACTTAACTATATGTACATTCTAAATCATAACCTATTTAGTTAAATTAAAGGATAAATTATTGAGGATTGTGGATTAGAATAACACGAGAAAGTATTAGATACTATGATTTTTTTAATAAAATAACAAATAAAAATTGTTATATTAAAAATCAAAAGTAATTTTGACTATTTTTTTTTTACCAAATTAAGCTCATTCAATTTTCCCGGTCCCCTAAAATCGAGAATAAGTTAAATTCAGGTCTGGTACAGCAGAAGTACCATTTGCTGTACCTGTATGTCTGCCTATGTACAGGTTTATGTTAGATCATCGAATTCATCCATTCTGTATTCTTGCTATATACTTAGCGCAGAAGGTTAAGATATTATAAAAAATATTTAAGTGCCAATATCACTTTTTTAATAATTATAATTTAAAACATGTCTACAGAAAATTAATTTTAAATAAGTCATATTTTAAATTGTCTTCCAAATCAAAAAATATTGGATTGATTAAAAAACGTCAACACACATAAATTAGTTATTTTCTTTAGTTAATTACCTAAATTTGTAGTTATTTCTTGGACCATTTTATATATTGCCGAATAAACGTGTCTAAGATATTATTGATTTTATCAATTCTGTATTCTTGCCATACTATAGAATTCAGAAGGTCAACATGTTACAGAGGACGTTGTACGTATACTATTCCCATGCATTAGCATGGTTTAGCTTTATGCGCACATCGTAGTACATAAATATTGCAGAAATAAAGTTTTAATTTTTGGCATATTTTCATATTGACATATGAATTAACATGAATATAATAAATATATGGTTAAAATTTTAGAAAAATTGGTTTTAAATTTCGATCAAAAGTTTTTTTAATTTTTATGCAACTTTAAACATTTTACACGCTAGGAGTCCCTCCTAAAGTAATTATAAATAATCTTAAGTAATCATAAAACATTCTATGATTTCATATAGGTACTAAGTAGGTATTTTATATATTTTGTAAATTAATAAAGTCGTTGTATAGAGTTTAAATAAATACAGTTCCAATACAGTGTCACTGTATTTGATAACGAGCAATTCATAAAAAAATCTAATTTTTGTGTTTTCTATTTTATAGCATTTAGCTACATATGGGTTAGAAGTACAAATTTATCTTTGAAAAATAATATAAACAATACCTATTTGTTATTTTTACCATTTAAAAACCTTTTTATTATGAAAACAGTTAGTTATATAAAAACTTGATTTTTTTTTCTTTAAGTATAATAATTATAAACATCATATTATACTTATATGATTAGATTATAGAAATAGGTATATATTACCAAAATAAAAATAAATTAATTCGATTCTTTAAAGAGTGATAGAACTTCGTTTGTCGGATACAGTAGCGGATCTAGGAAAAGAGAAAAAAAAGGTCTTTAATGTATTTAATACATTATATAAAAACCTCTCATAAGTTTTTTTTCTGAGAGGAATTCCCTTGGATCTGCCCCTTAATCATAACCGTTAAGAATGTTTATCGTATGTATTAAGACTACAGTTGTGGGGATCCTTATAAATACTAACTATTATGGTACCATGTTATCATTATTTATGTATGACACCGAAAATTAAGATAACATCATAATTAATGTTTTATATCATTTTACGTTTTAATAATTTACATGTACCAACTTTTTTTTTATAAAATCAATTTTCAAATATTATCTGTTTCTTAACCCTCCACTTATTACTGAACTCTGTAATTTTAAACTTTGGAAACGCATACAATATCATCAAGAAGCAGAACAATAATTAAATTCTTGTATACAATTTTAAACATTTTAGTGAAATTTTTTTGTAGGTTGATTGTTCTGAAAATACATTAATACCAGGTCCTACCGTAGGTATAATTATATTTTTAAATGACATGTTTTACGTATAAATAAGGACGTGTGATACCCGAAATTATACCTTTACTTATATACTTAATTAAATATTTATTAAATTAAACATAAAAAAATGAGTAATATATAGATTTTCGGTGTCATATGACATATATAAATAATGATAACGGTGTCGTAATTGTTGTTAGTATTTTTCACGAATTAAGATAGTATATTCTATCAAGGTGGATTGATAAGGTGTAAACAGTTGGCTTATTAGTTGATTGAAAATATTACCTCAGAAAAATTAACCACTAGATCGCGTTGAATACATTGCAAAGCGCCAATTTATACTATTTTTGTTATAAAAAATATAATAAAGGTACTTAAATTGCGTTTTCTTCTTCTTCTCCTTCGCCTTCTCTCACAACTAGTTGTAAATTACATTTTATTTTATTAAATACCTATATACCAAAGAGCAATGCCGTATCTAAGAGAGGTTCAGACACCTCCGAAATTTGTTCAAAAGTAGATACAAAAATATTGTAATTTTGAATTACACTAAACAATTTTGGATCTCCCCGAAAATTAGTTTTAGGTAAAGTATTGTTGTATACCATACATGTCTATGAACTATCGTTTAACGATTTTATTTAACTGGTTAAGAAAGTAAAGTCCACGTATTTATAATTTATATATTATGTTTAATATTAAATATAGAAGTATTTATACCCAAAAGATGGAGTATTAAACACGTGCATTCATTTATTTACATTTTATAGTAAAATGTATTAATATTACTCTATGGATTTACCATATATGAATTAACCAAAAAAAAAAAAAAATTATTTTGAATTTTATATTATTAACATATAGTAGATTCAGTTAATTAAATTAAATTATAAGTTTTCAAAATGTATAATATATGTTTTGTTCCTGGGGGGGTGTTATACTGGTCTGCCTAATGACAGAAATTAATATTAAAAAGAAAGCAAAAATTATCCTTCTCTATTTCATCCTATTGAGAGGTATTTGTTTTAGGTACTTTTTTCAGTAAATCCAATAATAGTTAGGTACTCTACTGTTTTTAACTTTTTCGATTTTATATTTCTAATTTTAACAAATTAAAAAAAATATATTGTAACTATTATTTATTAATTTTCCGAGTATAAAACATGATTGTATTTTCATGATAAAATATAAAATATTTTTAAATGGCTGAAATTTTAGAGCATGATTGATGTATGGAATAAAAAAATTTAATATACTTATCGAACTAATATAAGATAAAATGAAAATTTTAATTTAACAAAATATATTATACCTATTATATTGATTAAAAATAAGTAATAACAATAATTACTATCTATCTATGTGTACTATGTATTAATTTATATTTTACAGGCACATTATATTTCTTGTTCCTTTTCAAGCATCTTCCTCAAAAACTTGTTTCACAAGCATTTAACAATATAGTAGACATACCTTTGTAGTCGCCGCGCGTTAAGAGTGAAACCCGTTTTCGGACGAAAATTCGTCCGCCACGTATACAGGCTTGAATTATACAGGTTATCCAAAATGTTGCGGTATACCGTATACGTGTAATATGACAATAGTCAATAAATATTGGCGCTCTGTATGCCGACGTAGCGTTGTTCGACTATGGTGAGGTTGCGGGGTTGAAAACGGTCGTCGCCCTCACGACCGCGATGGTTTCACTCTTATGCCGGGTTGCATGAAAACCGTTCCGTAAACTGTTGGCACGATAAAGTTATCGATTCTGTATATTACAAGTTATAGAACGAATTGCGTTTCATGAAAATATTGTAAACGGTGTATACACATTCAAAGATATCAAACATATCAAAGATACGATATTTTTTTTGTTAGAGTAATTTAAATTTTATTGTTTGTTATAATTTAAATCCATAATTTTATTTGTGTGGACCATGAACTAAAATTATATATATATATATATATAATCTTAGTTCGTGGTGTTGACTAATCATGACTCGTAAG
Organism: Pemphigus obesinymphae; assembly: GCA_025469235.1. Classification (NCBI taxonomy): domain Eukaryota; kingdom Metazoa; phylum Arthropoda; class Insecta; order Hemiptera; family Aphididae; genus Pemphigus; species Pemphigus obesinymphae. The sequence goes on from JAIPRL010001617.1 coordinate 51,606, forward strand.
ACAAAGATGAAAATGCTGAGTCTCGACATCATAATATATATTTATACAATTTAAAAAATACTCAATGTAAAATAATCTTTTTTAAAAATATTTTAAATATGAAAATTTTGTGATAACAAAATTAGAATTAAATGATAAGGCCACTGTAAAACAGTTCTGTAAATTATACAGAACCGAAATCGGATCTATAACTTATCGATTCAAAAACCGTATATTTGATAATATCTATTAATTTTACAGAACTGATAACGGATTATCGGTTCTGTAAATTTTCATGCAACCCAGCATTAAAGTTAAAGTGCGATGAGTATACCTATATACAATCATAGAAACTAACTTCTCTATATGGTAGGCAGCGCCCCTAGTGGAATTCTCAACTGGTCTAATAGTTTCAATCATGATATCTTCGGCGGGCGGGGTGAAAGTGTTTACACCTTATTAATCTAGCTTAGTATCTATATTCTACTATCTTAATTCGTGGTATTTTTAACGATTCCATACGTTGCACATGCTTTTTATGTTGTTGTCACTTATCACTTATCAACTACCATGATGGGATATTAATAGTGCTCACCATATAAATATTGATATAGGTAGATGTGAAAATTCCATCTTGCTATTGTGATCTTATAATATTATATTCGCGAATACGGACGATCTTTCGTAGAGTATAGTGGATATATTAAATTTATAAAAACGATTTTCAGTCGATTTCGGTGTAATATACGTGACTATATTACTGTAAAAAAAAAAAAAAGAAGAAAGGATAATTGAACATTGGACACATGTTAAAAATAAGCTATTATACGAGTAGATACCTACTAATAATTGGTCACTATAATAAACTTTATTTGTTTTTATAAATTTATATATACATTTTCCATTATAAAAAATAGTTTTTCTTTACGCTTTAAGAAAACTATACCTACTGGGAACATAAAAAAATGATCCAGAAATTACCCTCTAGAACGAATTTTTTTTATAAAAAAAGTAATTCACTCAAAAACTCTTAATCGAATTTTTCTATTCAAAATTATTTTATATTATATAATTATATTATAGTTCTTGCACATATGTGGCACATAATTATTTTAAGTACTTTTAAAACGAATTTAAATACAAATACGTTCATTTCATTTTTACACATACGGCGTATAAAAATTTCCGTAATATGGATAATGGTCTTTATATTCTATTTTTTCTGAAGTAATCTGTAATAGACAAAAATAATAAATATTGATAATGATGAAGTGAAAACAATTCTTATTTTAAATATTTACTGTACATTTTAAATTAAATATAGATTTGATATTTTAATGTTAATGAAATTAGGTACAATAATAGCTGCATCAATATGTGAGTTTTAATGCATTTTTTTAACGAATTAGGAAGTTTAGTTATATTTATTATATCCGCCTCCATAAATATTTACTTAATGAAGACACCTCATCGGAAAATAGACCTTGAAATGTTTTCTGTATTTCTAGGTATAACATTAAAAATTTTTTTTTACCTAATGATGTGTATAGTCGCATGTTTTTGATAATTATATTTTATCAAAAATTATCTTATGTGGCCTGAAAGAAGTTACGTAAATGAGTAGTTTTCTTCATAATATTTTCTCAGTAGGTACAGTATTATTTTCTTTTTAATATTGTATACATTGTATACTTATCATAATTTTTATTATAATGTACCTTAGGTTATTATTTTTGTAAAATTGAAAAGAGTCTTCAACTGGAATTTATTTGCGAATAATTTTACTTGGTGCGCGATCTTGATTCTAAACGTGTTCAAATAAACATGCTATGTATAACGAGTTTGTTTTCGAAAAAAGAAAAATGAGACCTGATGAAATAGGAAGACTTTTCCCGATATGTGTATAATACTTAATACATAATACAGGGTGTTCCGGTGTATGCTAAAAACCGGACCAACCCGATTGGCCTGAAGGTCATGCCCTTAAGTCCAACAGCTTGTATGTTGAGAAAACGACAATATAATATACTCGAGTTTGGGCAAAGCGATCACTTCAGTTTGCATACCAGTGTCTGGCGGTTCACAGGTGAGCTCTTTTTGTACGACTTTTAATTAGGTTCTAGCGTTTTAAATTATATACTTATATTTATTTTTTATTATTTTTATCATTCAAAATTTTCTTTATTGTAATATAGTTATTTTATTAAATACAATTTTATTATATTTTTATAAACTTACATAAGTCCAGTGTCGTATTTATAAAGGTTTGTACATATTTATTGTGTATATATTATATTCATATCTTATAACCTATAAGAAATTTTATTTGGACGTAATCTGCAATAATTGGGGAACCCTTTTAAAACCGTTTTTTTATTATTTCATTTGATTTTGTAGTATTGATTTGACGTTTTGGACAATTGTATATTTGAATATTGTCTTTTATATTTTATGTTAAACCGATCAAAAATAATTGTCTCATTAAAATGTTTAGTTTCAAACAGAAATTAGGACATTTTCTTGATGACTTCAACATTTTTCTGTACTTAAAAGAAATGATTTCGAATATTGTTTTTTTCCGATACTCGTGATTGGTGCAATTTTCGTTTATTGTCCATCACCGACGCATCGTGTTCTGGCGACCTTCCCCTTCGAGGCCAGCAGGAAGAATTTCACCGGCACACTATCGTATAGTTCCCTGATATCTGCTCAGTTTTGACTTAAATAACCCAATTAAACATTATAGGCGAAATCGGTAACTGAAGAAGTGTTTTCTTTTTGACATTTTTGAAAAATAAATGAATATTTTATACTACTCGGATTATTATCATATTTATATAAATAAATCTTCCGTTTTTCTTTCTCTATACACGCAGTATCGTGTTATGGGCCCGGGTTACTACGTCATCGTCTTCGGTACGAATAAATGACGTATAATAATTATAAATAATAATAATAATAATAAAACGTAGATATATTGTTATTATATGTTGTTAATCCGGTACATGCCGATACGAAACACGCTTGTAAAACAGCTTAAATGCCTAGGTCCGGGAAAAAAACAAGTTAATTGGGTTTTTTTTTTTTTTTTATCCATTTGCAATTTAATTTTGCAATTATTTTTGCATAACGTGATTTTTTTTTCGATCCGAGTAGATAGTAGGTAGATGTAAAGAAAAACTCGCCAATTTTGACCTTGTAAGAAATAATAGGTAGAAATAATATAAAGACAGGTATTATTATTTTATGGGTAGGTACTAACGAAAAACCGCCGTGACAGGGTTGTGACGACGGGGTATCGGTTTGAATATGACGTCACCATCAGTAGTTATATTCGCACATATTTAAAACCGTACACCTATTATAAACTGTCTTTATTGGACCTGGAAGAAACGATAATTACGATAATTATTTACAATTTTCGACATTTTTTCCTCGTAGTACCACTTTTTTTTTTTCTGTTCTAAATGCATGTTGTAGAATTTACAAAAAAAAAAAAAAAAAACGTAGTTTCTTTGCAGTTGTGTTTCCCTATATCGTATCTGCACAGTTATTGCATCGAAATCGCGTATTTTCATTCTCTTTCTGTCAAACGCCTCCACGCATCGGTTCATTTCGCACACGTAACGACTGTGACTAAACGGCAGCGTATAGACGATAATATAATAACAATGTTATTAAAACGTTATGTATGTGTCGTGTGTACTTGTACGTAATTTATATTTATTGCATAGGCGCACTAATTCGATGGCGAAATCAGACTAGGACCCCCTTGTGACATAATAATGTTATTTTCACGGGTTTTCTATACGTCTGTGGAAAGCGTATCTGCCGTGCGTGTCGACGCGATTGATGTCGCGCTCGCGGAATAATCCGTTCAACGATTTATTATTACAACAGTATAGATATAGGTAATAGGTACGTATATTTCCGCGTTACAACCAGTACAATACCAGTTTTTCTTGATCAGTATAATAATATCGTGTGTGTGTGGTGTAACATGTGCAGCAACAGATAACCGGAAAACAATCGCATAAATAATACATATATTATTAAAATGGGCAACATATAATAAACACGGTCGTCCAACATAATATTAAATACATAATATTAACTGATGATTATTTAATGAAGAGCGGATCGGTATAGGGTTCGTTTTTACACTTTGCTACCTATACGGTCATATACATTAGGTATGTAATCTTGTGCATTTTTCAACAGATCTCCGGATTTACAATACCTATCCAATATTTTTCACTGTTATTTATTACAAAGTATGCGGGTGTACACATTTTTATTGTAAATTTAATGAATATATGTTAATTTCAATATACATATGATCTTCCAAATGTACCTGGTTTCCAATCAAATATTTCGGAGTTATTTTATTTTGAATGTGTAGGTACGGTTTTAATTGTAATTTTTTCAAGTTCGATTCGAATACTATTTGGATGTTCGAATACGAGAAAGCAATAATATTATTTTATTTAAATTCAAATGTTAACATTAAAATCAATATAGGTTATTGTGGGATTATTTGAACGGGGATATTCCGAGCGGGCACCCCTCGGTATATATGGTAGATCGTCTCATTTAATTTTTTTTTTGGGGGGGGGGAGAACAAATATTTATTTATGAACAATAGCTAGATAATCAGTGTTGAAAGTATAAAGGGGTGTTAAGTGTATTTACCCTCCCGTCGTCCAAGTCTAAAATATATATTGACGCAATTTTTGAAGGATCCTCTCAAAGTCAATCGTATATACTCTTCAAATAATGATGGAAATAATTACACAAAAAAGTGACGAGCGGTACGTTGCCCCTCCCTCAAATCCGCCACTGCACGGGTTCGTTTCACACACCGCGGTTTATCTGTGTACCACGGTACATCCGTGTTTTCACGAACTTACCGCGGTATACTAATTTATGACGTTAAAAAATATTCATCGCGTCATTACGGTAGCCGCGTATAGTCGACATTAGTATTATAATTATAATATATTATGACGATATTGATCGTAATGAAATTGCATTTAATAATATGTAATTTATCTCGAATGGCCGACGGAATAATAATAATAATAATAATAATATTATACAGATCTGTATATATATATATACTCGTATTTATAAATGGGTGCGTACATATATGAAAGAAAGAAGGAAAAAAAAAAAACAACAACTTACGCGGAACGGGTTTGACGAAGAGAGGAGCGAGCGCGCGCTCGTTCGGACGACCTTGCATCCCTCGGCCGGTCTTGACCCTGCGCAGAAACGCGACTAACCTGCTTGTCGCCACGGCTCGACGGCGGCGGCGGCGGCGGTCCGGTTCGCCGGCGGCGGCGGCGGCTAAGAATAAATAATAATAATAATAAATAAACCTGCGCGCCGAGCCCGCCACCGCCGCTCCAGTCGCCGTCGTCGCGCCGCTCGTGCTGCCCGCTAAACCGTCGTGTTACAGTCGCGATCCGGCGTCCGACCATCGATCGTCCACCGGCTGTGTTCATCCGCGGCGATCGCGTGCCGTCTTCTCTCCCGTCGTCGTCGCTCGCGTTCTAAATATAATCAGTATCAGTATAAGAATACCATCCACAGTACGTCTTTTACGAATAATAACATTCTGTACCGGTGACACGATCGTCGTGTACATTTTCGAGTTTTTGTAGTTTCTTGAAATTTGTTTTTAATCGACGTTTTTTTTTTTTTTTTTTTTCTGTTTTCGTATCGCAGGTGAACCATTATTGTAGGTAATTGCTGTAATATCCACCGGTTCAACCATGGTGTTTATACTGAGCTCGGTCCAAGGATTCTTCGACACCTATGGAGGTGAGTCGTTTAGAATATTATAGATGTATTAGATACCTACGTATTGTAATTATGTACTTTTTTTTTTTTTTTTTTTTTTATTAACAATTATTATAATATAAATTAAATTTTTTCCATTATTTTCCGTCAATAATTCAATTATAATATAACAGTAGATACTTAATATTTTTTCTCATTTCAAAGAACATTTTTTTATTATTTTTTTTTTTTTTTAAATCAAACTTTTTTCATATAATAGGTACCTATATAGATACGGAAAATCAATTGAGTATTATACGTAATGCTCGTTTATAACCTGATAAAACTGTGCTTTTATATAAGGCGATATAATATTATGTGGCATTGACGTATTTATGATAATCATAAATATAAAAATTTCACTATACCGAATGTTTGTAGTCATATAAAAAGTGTTAGAATTATTACGAATTTACGACTTGTATAAATTATAACTAATTTTATATTTTCATCTATACCTAAATATTGTCTAACGAATTTTTTTTTATAGAGTAACATTTAATCGTATAATAACAATAATAACGAGATAGGTAAATACATTATTTTAAATTTATTTTTATCTTTTTATTTCGTGTGTAGATCCCCGTACAAAAGACTGGTTATTGATGAGCAGTCCGTTGCCCACTGCCATTATATGCAGTCTTTACGTTTTCACGGTGAAGATCGCGGGTCCAAAACTTATGGCCAATCGCAAACCCATGGAACTAAGAAATATACTAATTGTATATAATCTTTTCCAAGTGCTATTCAGTTCATGGTTGTTTTACGAGGTAAGCGCGGATTTATATAAACTTATCGAAAATGACATACACATCAAGATTGAAAACACATTGTTAAAGCGATCGTTTGAGTTCAATATATTGCACTTTAAAACCATGTTTTTTCAGATAGTTATATTCCCAATATATCCTGGGGGAGTTTTTTTTTTATATAAGCGTTTGCAGATAATCGTCGGAAAATAAGAATTAAAAACCTAAATAGTTTTAATTTAAACCAAGCTATATAATAGGTATTTTTTAAAATAAAGTATAATATACACTTGAACCGCGAAAGTTAAAAATATTGAACGAGTCGATAGGTTTGATTATATGATTGGAAAAGAACATATTTTGTGTTGTACAAAGATTTTAAGGAGTTTATCGAATGCAATTAGATTTGAAGAAGATATGTTGTCTAAGAATAGAGAGTAATGGTATTAAACATTTTATTATGCTCTTATTGGTTTGGTGGTAAGCTCACGGTTGGGGGAATTAACTCACGAAATATTTTACACCTTTTTAATAATACCATATGATATGAAGTGTGTGTAGAGAGAATGGTTGATATAAATAATAACGTCGACGATTTTATTTTAGGTCTAGGTATAATAATAATATACATAATATATATATATATAATAATATTCATCATCATCAAAACACAACATAATATGCTTTATTATGTGATTGGCGAGTGGTCTATAGTCTTCTTTTTGTATTTATTTATTATAACTACCTATATATATAAACACACTCATTTAAACACATACACATATACATTTTTGTCATAAGTATTATAATAAAAATATAAGCGTTTATGCAATATGAGATGCGTACACCACTCGTTTACTTTTAAGTATCTCGCAAAACTCCCATATCATCTTAATATTATTTTCTATACAATTTTACTTGATGGGCATTGCAGTGTATGATGGGCGGCTGGTGGGGTGAATATAGTCTCAAATGCCAACCGGTAGATTATACGGATAAACCATCCACCGTAAGAGTAAGTTGACAAAAAAAAAAATTTATTCATATAGATATTTTGAAAACTTGCAAAAAAAAAAAATCAGCCCCATGTACTTGACACAAATTTTCTATACAGGCCGTGTTTATGATACACCGACAACTATAATGTAATAATGTTAAAAATGTGTACAATGAAATTAATAGATACAATTAAACACACAATTATTATATAAACTATAAACAAAATATGAAAAACGATTATATTTCGGTAAGTAAAACGCGATCATTAATAAGCTTCGGTAAATGCATGGTTTCCATTCTAAAAAATGTGAAATGTATGAAGAATTATCGGACGCTTTTTACACATATATCACTAACACATACATATTATAATATAATATATTATATTCTTCTGGCTATATTACAATCATGTACAAAATATATTACAATATATAACATGTAAAATAACACATTTAAGATAATTTAATCATAATAACAATACCTAGACCAATAAGTTAACAATAATTATAGAATTTTTTCCAAGTTGTATTATATAGACATTTTGAGAAAATTGTGCGAATAAGTGAGATTCATGTAAATTAATGCATTATAATCATTATTTGTTGGAATTTTTTTTTTTTCAATAACAACAATTGTATACATAATATGTGTCGGATGGCTGTGAATGTATTTCCTGACACATGTGTGTAATACAATTATGAATGCTGGGTTATGGTGTATATATATAAATCAACTATTATTGGTTAATGCATGCCACATTACGAGCATAATTTTTTTGGTCATTCATTGATATACGTTTGTTGTATGAAGGATTAATGTTTGGGAATACAGACAAAATTAAAATCGTGTAATCGCCAATCGTATTATCGAAGTATATAGATCTTAAATTAAGTCTCAAATATTTAAATGTTTCTACGGAGAAAATTAATCAAAATGTATGACGGGAAAATTATATATATAAATATATGCATAATTGGATATATGCATATATTTGTAAATATTCTAAAATTATTACCTACTTAATTATTTTTTCAAATTTTAAAATATTATTGATTTGGGCCTTCAGTGCGTAAAATGAGTGGCTTGTTCGTCCAATAAACAGTATATCACTACAGGGATGCATTAATAAGCCATATTATTTTGAATATATATTTTCGTAAGCAAATAAGCAATAACCTAAAATTATTTATTCAAACGTCAACAACATGGTTTTAAAGATTGATTAAAATCAAATGGAAGAAACACAATATCCGTCAAGTTAATCAGTATCTAGAGTAAGAATTTAAAAAAATCTAACCATTATTTTTGGGAATAGCTTTAATTTGTGCTTAAATTATGATCGTTAAATCGCGGTTTCATTAGGTACACACGTTTAATACTATAATATATAGTTAACATTTTTAAGAATTTTTGCTGTAAAAATTGTACATTATTTATGGTGGTGGTTTTTACAGCTTGGCATTTCCGGGTGGCTGACTGGGAGGTATAATTTACAGTGTGAGCCAGTAGATTACTCGGATCATCCAATGACCCTACGGGTGAGTTAGCATGCAGCATATATTGCGTCGTTTTTCAAATTTAATTAAAATTTTTTTTTAAAGTTTTTTGTGTAACAATCATAATACTTGATTTGTTTTTGTTGAATCTTTTTTTTTTTAGTATTTAGTAATTCTTTTTTGTGTCAAGTTACGTGGTTTTTTTTTTTAGTTAGAAAAAAATGGATTTACTCAACTTATATTTATGTTTCTAATATATATTTTCTGTTATCGGATAACTATAGATGGTCAACGTATGTTGGTGGTACTATTTCTCAAAATTCACAGAGTTCATGGATACGGTAATTGACACTTTTTCATTTTGATATTTAAAAAATGACGTGTAATTTAGACTAACGGATTTGCTTGTGTTTATAGATATTCTTTGTTCTCCGCAAAAAGGATAGGAACATCTCGACCCTGCACGTGATTCATCACGGAGTGATGCCAATGAGTGTATGGTTCGGAGTAAAATTCACACCAGGTAAAAAAAAAACAAACAGGATTATTATTTTACAACCGACATGAACAATTAATAATTAAATATTTTACGACCGTTGCCATCGTATAAATTAGCCGATATTTTCCGACCTCCGATTGAGGTGGACAGCAATAATATAGCTATGTATTCGATTGCTATAATTATTAATAATTGTGTGATAATTAGGTTGACAAGGATTATCGATGACCTTTACCGAGACCTCATGACTATAGACGCTTCCTGTTGCATATGAAATAACGGTTTAAATTGATATTTACCATATTTGAAATCTTTGAACATTTCTCTGCATTAAAATACCTTATATACTACTTTAAGCTATCAGAAATTTCATTCAACTTTTAACTTTTAACTTTTAATAGCAAGTGGTTTTCACGTGTACTTGTTGCTGATAACCTATGATACTATTATTTGTACACAGGTGGTCACAGTACGTTCTTTGGTCTCCTGAACACATTCGTACATATCGTTATGTACACCTACTATTTGTTAGCCGCGTTGGGACCAGAAATCCAGAAATATCTGTGGTGGAAGAAATATTTGACAACACTGCAAATGATCCAGTTTTTGGGTATCATGATTCACGCTTTCCAACTTCTCTTCATCGAATGCGACTACCCGAAAGCCTTTGTCTGGTTTATTGGCATGCACGCTGTTATGTTCTTCTTCTTGTTTAAAGAATTCTACAAACAATCGTACACGAAACCAAAACAAAAGGTAAAACAACATCTTAATGTTTTTTTTTTTTATATATATATATATATTATTGAAATATTTTTTATAAAATTACGTCGATAGGAGGACGATCATGTAATTTATTTTTATTATTATTATTATAAGTATGTCGTCGATTTCGCGTAATGACGTGAATCGTCCGTTGCGTAGGTACGCTCTGTCTATGCCCCGTGGATTAAAACTCCGTCGCAGAAGTCTTTTGTTTAAAATCACGATCTTTTGTTCTGCATACTCGTCAATTTCACGGCGTTTACATGCTCTTCGGGTACCTATAGTATGCAGTGTGTATGCATGCGATCGTTTAAATTTTTGTTAATTTGATGTGAAGACAAAAAAAAAAAAAAAAGCTGTTGCATCATTTATTCGAAATAGTAGCCAAGTTTAATGATCGGTGATAGTGTGACATTCTTTTTGTTTGGATTATAATATAGAAGACCTTGTGAACAACGATGCGTCTAGCCCATATCAATATACTTGCGGCCGTGTGTAGGTACCTATATCATACATTATTACGCGTTTTATACGGTTGCATTTTATATCGAGAACTCGTTCTTTCTATTGTTCAATTATTTCGTTTCTATATGTACAAATATTATATTATGTATAGGTACCGATTTTGAATACACACGTGTGATGTGCGATTCTTCAACGCAATCGGAATGAACCGACCGTTTTTAGTGTTTTTATTCTATAACAAAACGGGCTACAGCATCAGGATCGACGAAACAGCGAGTCTTTACAAACGCAATTTATAATGACACCTCATTGTTTTAAGATACAACGACCTTCCCTACTCCCGTGTTCTTTCCGTATTAGGTTGTGCGAGTCCTCATTATAATATTTATCGAGCCCGATTATTATCGTATATTGCGCAGGTCGTCTTTGATCGATAAAACAACGTTCATATCGATATATTATTATTATTATTATTATTATTATTATTGTATCGAAAACTTGTTGATACTATAGTAATATAATTTTATTACGAGTCGTAGTCCGTCGTAAGTAGCTAATGCAAATTGCATGTGGCATTCCATCGTCGTCCGTCTGGTCAAGCCGGCCAAGGCGTTCAGCAGTGACATTGGACAAACCCGACGCGAATTATTAAACTAGTCTGCCGGCAGACGACTTTGCCCCTCTCAATCACTATAAACACTTGTAAAAATTGACCCGTAATTTTCTTAAAAAACTAATTATTTTTCGTTCTTTGATAAATTTTGAAATCAGCAAAAAAAAAAAAAAAAGTTTTTAAAAAAAATTCTGAAGTATAAATGTCCTACGTAATTTTAAGAGATTTTTACAAATATTTCAATGGTTGGCTTGTGACAACGTTCTCATCACATTATTCCGCTCTTTCATTTTTATTTTTGAGTATGATTCATGTCTTCTTCAATAACTTAACTGATGTAATCTATAGAGGCAGCCATTTTCTGCCATTTTTCCTTCTATCATTATACTTCTAAGATTATCATGTCATAGTAGGTATATGTCTACTATTTAAGGGCTTTAGAAAATTTATATCCTCCTCACATAGGTATCGCGTCCGTAATTTGTTATTTTACTTCCTCGATATTTGTGTTCATTGACGACACTCGTTCTACAGTGTCGCCGCCATTTAGGGTTAGGTATACGAATAATGATAATAATAATATTGTGTTCGTTAAGCGTCGTCAGAAGGTTATTTTTAAAAATTGTTTTTTATTTTCATGGTACTATAATGATATTTAATCCGCGTTTTCGTTTGTTTTTTTGCGTTTTCCGCAGGTGAGTAGCCAATCCGCACCGACCGCCAACGGCGCGTCCAAGTCGGCGAACGGATATAGCAAACAATCCGACTATTACATTAACGGCAACGGACTGTCCAGGCCCGATCTGGTGCACAGGGCCACGGCCGGCGCACACTGACCGCCGCCGCCGATGCAGCCGCCGCTGAACGGTCGCCGCCAACGATCACTTTGCTCAAATACGCCCAAAAAATATTATTAATAATACTCGACTATACGAACGCGTCTGTATGTCCTCGAGCAGATAAATTTTTTTTTTTTTTTTTTTTTTTTAGTGGACAATTTGTATTATCTCTCTCTCCCTCTCTCTCTCTCTCTTTCTCTCTCTCTCTCTCTCTCTCTTTCCTTATTATTATTATTATTATTATTTTATTAATTAATTAATAGGTAATATTATTATTATTATTATTATTGTATACGATTTTTTTCTCGTGCCCCTTAGATCAATTCATATATATATATATATATATATATAATATATAATAATTATACATTATATATATATATATATACACATATATATAATAATAATATGTCGAGCGACATTCTTTCTCGTCCCTTACCTCTCCTTGCACCCTGTCACTGCCCCACGACAACATCGATGGTATGTAAAAAAAAAAAAAGAAAATATTCCGCGTGAAAAGAAATCTAGTGAGATTATTGTTTTACTTTTTTTTTTATTTTTCAAATTTTATTTCGAGTACTCGAGGGGGGGGGATATATAGTATATATATATATATATATTATTTATATATTATATAATATATATATATATATATGTACTATTCGTGTATATGTACCTATGTATTTTTATTTTATTTCTTGGTCTGTACATGTATATCGTATATACTGCTGTGTTAGGTGTTGGAGATTAACAGTCCGCATATCACTCCGAACGTTTTTGTATACGCGTTTTAGAATTGGTATTATTTTTATTTTTACTTTTTTTCATTATTCGTATACCTATAAGTATTTTTGAAAAAATATGTGTAATAAATATGTTTCTTTTTCTTAAAGAAAAAACAAAAAAAAAAAAAAAAAAATAAGAAAAAACAATACCATTTCGAGATAAAAAAAAATCGTTCAGTTGTGTTTTTTCAAATGTTTTCAATGTGATACCCAACGTTTTGTTTTATACATTATTATATATATTATATATAATATATAATATAATAATTTAAACTGTATGTGATTATTATTATTATTATTATTATTGTTTGTACGAAATATACGGCCTCATTGTGCCTTAGTATTTACGGGACCAGTGTAATTACTAATTAAGAGATTATGTTCTCATAATATTAATAATATTATATATATATATATATATAAATTTATGTTTACAATGTACTATGTAGTGTTGTATGATAATATAATTATGAAAATAAAGGTTCCCGGTATTTTTATGTGCCAGTATATATAACGAATAATATTATTATAAAACAGAAAAAACACCTTAAATAAATATAATATATACAATTTTTTTTGTAAAAAGACACGTATATATTATCACATAAAATAGATTTAAACACACGAAACGTCTTGCCTGTATAATATATGTCGAACAAATTATAATATAAATATATAACAACCTTGCATTATTTAAAAATTAATTTTTTTTTGTTTTCATTACATAATATACACTTCTATACCTATTCATTTATGTAAGTGTATACGACTTGTGCTTCGAGTTCTACCACGACACACTATACCTAAATGTAGTTTTTATTGATATTATTATTTCGTTTCGACACATTTTAATGTTTTGTGTCGCCATTTCATATTTTCCGAGTGATGGAAAAACAAATTAAAAAAAAAAAAAAAATCATTTTGTAAAGTCACCAAATATGTATATATATATTTTTTTTTATTAGGAAAACGATGTCATTTTGTGCGTTTACCAAACTCAGGTATTTTATGTATTATATATACACGTATATACGAGTATATAATATATACATTAAGTATATTATTACAAATCGTGTATACAATTGAATGTTTTGTGCGATTGATATATATATGAATAATAATTATCAAGAAAAAAAAAATATATATATAATGTATGTAATACGATTGAGTAAAAGAAAATTTGTTTTTGTTTACCATCGAATCAAGGCGAGTGAGCCCCTCGCACGCGCTGGCCAGAGGAGAGGTTAGGTGAGGCATCGGTACGATTGACTAGCGCGCCATAAAACCGCTTCTCTACATACCACTCACCAGGTATACGGTGATAAACGTCCTTGAATTTTCGTCGTCTAATTAACTTCCGGACGTGTAGTTTATATGTATAATATAATTTCTTACATTTATACGATATTATTATATATTTTTCGCATATAATATTTATATTATATTATGTGCAAGCGAATTTTGCACACCGTTTCCCGACCACCTAATAATAACAATAATAATAATAATAATAATATAGTTTCCGGTTTACTTCAGTTTGTTTTAATTATAGACCTACCTATATAATATTACGCTTATGATGAATTTTTTTTGCGCTTACGCGTTAATTATCGAGTCAATTTCCGTATACATACAAGGTGTCCAATTATTATGATGGATATTTTCCTTGGTAGTGGATGAAATAACAAAGAACGTACGAGGTGAGGTACCATTATGCACCATGCTGTTTACATATGATAGAGTGCTGGCAGGAAATAAACGGTAGACTTGAATAGTGGACGGATAAGATGTTGAAGATAAAATATCAAGGATTATCAGGGGTAAAAAATAATTAAATATAGAGTATGATTTTGGAGAAAGGGAACACGGAGTAAATAGGGAAGGACAAGTAATGAAATCTAGTGGGGATAAAGAAGTTGAGAGGATCATGTATTCAGAATTCGTTCTACACGAGGATGGTGGTTTCGAGGAATATATGAAGCATAGGATGAAGTATGTATGGATGAAGTGGAAAGAGATATCAAGTATCTCAGGTGTGACAAAAGGATACCAATTAGATTAAAATCAATAGGCCTGCATTAATGTAGGGGACAGAGAATGTTAAGGTGGACAAGTGGGTCGACTAAAGAGTAGACAAAATTAGTATATATAAGAGGTGGTATTTAGGAGTGGTTTCGAGAAAATGAGAGAGAACAGATTGCGATGGCTCGGGCATGTTTTATGGAGGGAAGAGACTGAGGAAGTATGATTAGTAAATGGAATGTATATTGAAGGAAATAGTGGAAGAGGAAAACTTGATACCAAATAGTTGGGAGAGAAGGTGACGAGGGAGATGAAAAAAATAAATTATTATTATTTATTATAAACGTGTTGTGTTTATATCTCTTCCGTCGGAGAATATTATTGTTTTTGTATAATAATATTGTTTTCCCCCGGTCTTTCTAGTCCTGTGCGGACGTTAATCGTTCTGACGTCACCGCCACGGGTTTTGCAAACGAACCGGTAAAATAAGAATACAAATTTTTTATATTATTCTATAATTACACGAAATAATATCACGACTACCGCAAAACAACATAACTACCTGTTATAAAGCCAAATTTGTCAGCAATCATACCTTTTATGATTTATCTATAGGAAATGATTTTGGCTCGTTTTGTCGAAACTAGATATTAATTTAGTAATTTATTTAATCCAACGACAACTATTTATATGGATACACATTCAAAGATGTATTCAAGATTTTGGCGCCCCAGGTCATGAAAAATTGCCAACTATCCATATACTATATTCCGAAGAAAAAAATAATTTTAAATATGAAATGCTTATTAGTTTTTAAATATTAATTACCTCACACTTGTCATAAATAACATTTCATTCGTATACAATTTGTCAAAACACTACACAACCCAATATAGTTATGGAGAAAAGGAGAAGGAGAAGAAGAAGATGAATAATTAGTAAATACAGCGAATACGATTATACATATTAAATTCATACAATTGTATAGGTAATTTATTAATGCATTATATAATATATAAAATTATAACTATTGAAATGAAAATGAGCCTATATACTCTGAGAGCTTGCTAAATTTCTAGTTCCTAAACGTATTTTAAACAATAATAAAATTAATACAAATTATATACATATATATATATATATATATATATTGTTATTGGTAATCAGAGCAACGATTTATAAAGATAGACGGACTTATAATGTACATCTAATATAAAACGAATACTGTCTTTCATCCTGGTAACCAAATCAACAAAGTCGTAACTACCTATATATACTGACAGGTGGATGATCTAAAACCCATAACTAGTACGAATTTGCTATCAAATATGCTATTTACTCTATAACTCCTATACACGACTCCTACTCGAACCGAAAAGTCGTTTCTATAGAGAAATACAAATATACTCGAATAATAAACATAATTGTAAAACCAATATACCTATTATTCTTCGTTCCATTTAAAATCTAAATAAAAACAAATATTACTTGACACCGTTTGTATAATGAAGCTTGTGAGTTGTAGGCACTCGTATAAAATATGGTTCGGATAAGTATTATCTAAAAATAGTCAAAAAATGTAATAAAATAAAGTTGAAATCGAAAGTTTGGAACTTAAATTTTAGGGGACCTGAATTTTTTTTCCATGATGTTTACATTGCGATTTTTTTTTTTTTTTTACCCATACATATTATCACTGTCTATATGTCTACAAATACTTGGGCTCGACAGCCAAATATGAATGAAAGGATAGTCTGAATGTGAATTTTTTTTTTAAAGTTTTCATACTATTTACTTATTTGGTATTTTTAATATGTTAAAAACGAGATTTACCTGTATACGGGTTCGTTAATGTATGGAAAACATTGTGGAATATTATATGGAATCTCATATAAACACGGTATAAGCAATGTAAAAATATCACGATAAAAATATCGTAACTGAGTATGCGCGCAGTTTTTTCTCTATCAGTTGCGAAGGTCGTCATCATCGTCGTCGGTAACATGCGTTTTACGAAAATTATCAAATTTCGCACGTCGCAAATGGCGCCGAACTTATTATATACTGCAATGTATAGTATACATATACTGTGTAATGTGTATATATAGTAATATGACACGCATGCATAATTTAATAAAACCACCGGGAAATTTTTAAAACCAACAATGATTTTCGTATAGATACGAAGTAATTTTAACGCGCCCAAGTCGAATAACAAAAACAAAAAAAAAAAAAAAAAAAAATAATAATTATGTTATCACTTTGCGCACGTTCTTATCGTGCTGAAAGTACACTATACCACGAGAAAATTTCACGTCGTGTTCTCAAAGTACCGAAATACAGCCATATATCGTCACGTTAATAATACACTGCAATTTAGCTAGCGATGAATCGTGGTGCGGTTACAGTACATAAGCACAAGGGTGTCTGCAGAAATATCAACCGGGAGGTGCAGAGCTGTCCCGTTAGGGTGGTGTCTCGCCCCTCCAAATTCGAAAGCAATCGGAAAATAGTGGAAAAAGTCTATGGTTTATTTTTTTCATTTTTTTTTGCTTATTCATGTTTTGAATGAAGTATTTTTCGGAATTTTAAGTCGGCAAACTATAAATAAATTGTTAGAATTTTAATTAGAAAAATGGGGAAAAAGTTAATTAGTTTTTTTTTTTTTACTTATTAAGTTTTTGAAGAGATATAATTTTTTCAGAATTTTTACCCTCCCCCCACAAAAAAAAAAATTTTCTTCGGGATGACATAAAAATTGCAAGATTCTCATTTTTAGCGAAAGATGCGAGTCCTAAAAATATTAATACGTTTTGGAAAACGAATTACCCTTTCATTCTGGATATATCACGGGCTCAATATATGAAAATATTGCTGAAAACAAATATTTTTGTGTAAAAGTTTCATACTATAACCTATATAACGTTTTAGTACTATAAAAAGTATTTATAATCAATACTAGACAGAACCTTTTTTTCAATAATGCATAAACTAGATATTATATGGAACGGTTTCATACTATCGTATGTATTAGTTTGATATACTTATACTAAAATAACTTTTATGGTATGACTTGATTCTATAATCTTATGAAATTGTTTCAGTGCCTTACAGCTGCTAATATAATATGTATACTCAATGTGAGGTTTAATTCATCGTTAGATTGGGCATATTAGCTGTAAAGCCCTGAAAACATTAGATTTCATTAAACGAATTTTCTTGGATTTTAAATTATCATCTTCTATACGGTTTAATTCTTATTTCATCCCAATTTGACAGAGTTCAGCTTGAATTTCTTAGTTTTGTTTTCTATTCTTTCTTGAAATTGAGCATCAGACCACATGATTATTTCCCTGTCTTACGCCATTTAAAGCTTAGTAGTATATCCGATGGAAGAATATTAGTCAACATAAATTTCCTCAAAAAACGTGTTGATGGTTCTATTGATGTACACGAATTGCTATCTGTGGTAAATTTTAGGATTTCCGGTAGATATTCCCGATTAATCGGTCATTTCTACATTTTGCTTCATTATTTTAACTATTGCCGTAACCCTACCCACCGGATGATAATCTTTGAAAATGAAAACCTATCTCGCTTTTAATGTTTTTCATATATATTATATTCCAAATATTTTTTCTATATATTTTATATAGGATGATTTTCAAATGATTTTATAAAAAAATGTACTGAGACTACTTGATAATTTTTATTTAATAAACACATTGAAAAAATGGAAAAACGTACTTTGACGTTTTTTCATAAAATAACCAATACCAATGTGTTATTATGTTTATAGGTATTGCAAATCACAATTAACTTATTATTTTAATAAATGATTATTATTATCATTATTTTGTCAGCTTGGAAAAATTTTCCATGTGCATTTTCCCTAATCGTTACTACACCTACAGTTGCATATCAATACCTCCGATGAAATTTTGACCGTGTATCTACTATCTAATCATATCGGAGATATTTCATAAATGTTTTATAGTAGCTAACACATAAGAGATACTTATTGCATTTCTTTTTCATTTATTCTACAATGATGATAGCACATAGGTATAGGAGGTTTTGTCATAGTATAGCTTTTTTTTTTTTCTGAATCTAGTGATACCAAAATCTCAAAATTATAAATTTGGCACATCGAAGGTGTTTCCGTGACAAAAACGTACATACATTTTTAAAAAATGTTTAGAAATATAATATTTTTCAATGTTTTTATTTTTTCAAAATTATTTTGAATTAATATTACGTATTACGTATATATAATACACTGAAGTTCCACTCAGAATCGTTTTACCGAAAGAAATGATTTATCATTGCTTTCAAAGTCAATACATTCATCACTTGCTGTATGTATAATAAAATATGATTGAGTTACTGCAGTCTGTTAAAATTTAAAAAATTTGTTTTCGCACGAAAATTATTCGAAAAAATTCCATCTAACCGAATTCAGTGTCAAAAATATGGGTGGCCGTTTAAAAAAATGCAGATATTATACCGAAAGTGTATTATAAACTTTTATTTTTGTTTCTAAATTTCTATAATTATGTATTCAATGCTTTTGATGTTGGTGTTCAAGTTAATGTAATTTATATAGACTTTTCAAAGATATTTGATTCTTTAATCATGAAGTTCTTGTTTCATTACTACAGTCGTTTGGATTTGGTAGTCCCCTTTTATCATAGTTTGAATCGTTTTTAGTACATAGACCTCAGTGAGTAAAATTATTTGGTGAAAAATCAGATATATTTATGGCTACGTAAGGTGTACCCCAAAGGAAGACATTTATCACCTATGCTTTTTTCACTATTTGTGAATAATTTTGTACATAATCTGTACTCTAACACTGCCGTTTACTATGTTTCGCAGATTACATGAAATTATTTAGAAAAATTAACTCTTTAGATGACAACTTACTGCTCAAAAGTGATCTTAACGGATTTGTTAAATGGGGTGAAATCAAGGGTTTGGCACTGAATATTGGTAAATGTCGTTCTATGTCTTTTACGAGAGGTCAGTTTCCTGTAGTATTCACCTACACTATGAATGAAATTGAAATTCTCACATTGATAGTATTACATGCAAAGCTTTTAAACTATTAGGATTCATTAAGAGAATCACAAGTGAATTTAAGTTTAATACTTCCCTTAAATCTCTTTATTGTGCATTTGTTAGGCCTATTTTTGAATGTGATTTAGTGATTTTGGGGTCATCATTGTGCTGATGCTTGTCGTCAACTTGAACGCGTTCAAAGAAAATTCCTTAATTTTGCTAGTTACACTTTAAAAATTCCCTGTTCTCCTCATTATTATTCCTCTGTTTTTATTAAACTTGAATCATTCTCTTTGGCTGATCGTCGTTACAATCATACTATTTCCTTCCTCACGAATCTCATTTCTCGTGCTATTGATTCTCCTTTCACTAGTTAATTTTAAAGTCCACTCACGTTTCACTCGTCAAAAAAAACCCCTTTCCACGTTTCTTTCTGCTTAACTAATTATATTTAAAATGAACCTATTAACCGAATTATGCGATTAGCCAACAAGGGCGCCTCCTTTCTTAATATATAGCTTAAAATTGTTAAGTTTACATTTATTTAAGTTTTTTATTTGTTATTCTCATTAATATTATCTCATATTATTATCTGTTTCTCATCATATGTACCTTATTGACTTTAGGCGCAATATATATATATATATATTAAATAAAATAAAATATATTATACAGTTTTCAGCTAGTTTGCCGTAGGTATACTTCGTCTGTCATATTAGCCTGCAGTTACGTTCGTCTGGGTCTATATATAGGTATAGGTGCCTTGTATATACTATACATAAGGTAAGGTACCTATGTATAAATTATATACTGTGCATTGTTGTATAGTCTTTATTTCTTCAGGCCATTGCGAAAATTCGTATTCACGTAAGCGTGTGTTCACATATTTAGTTATAATTATTACACAGTATGTGTATATATGTATATATGTGTGTGTATATATGTGTGTGTGTGGTATTGGTTACGTACGCTCCATATAGTATAGTTATCTTAAAAAATTTACATTTACAAAAAAAAAAAAAAAAATCGAGGAGAACGGACAAGTTTTGTCAAAACAGCACAGACGCGAAAAAAAAGGACATTGTCCACAAAAAACGTGTACCGATTTCAATTCAAATTTTATTTTATCGCGTAATAGTCATTTATCGGGTTCATGTACAAAAAAGCTGTCAGTATTAGCAACTTTCTATTCAGTTGTAAAACAATTGTCTGTGCAATATGTTACATTGTTGAAAAAACTAACTCGTCAAGTTATTTTGTTTGTATGCGGGTAAAAGTAGCTCTTTATTAAAACTAATTTAAACTTATATTTCCAAAATTACGAACTTATAACTTAATATGATAATGAAAAATTAACGACTTATAGGTAATACATACAAGTCATGGAAAAACGAATAATTTTATTGAAATTTGATATTAAAACCGTCTTCACAATGGATTCTTTTATAAATGTTAATATATATTATTATATATATATATATATATATATGTAATAAGTATCTAATTAATTAAAAGTTAGCTTTATTTTTGTATTTTTTTAAAATGCAGGCAGGTGGCCCATTGGTATGTATACCAGTAGCGTATTTAGGGAGGACCCTAGAGGCTTGCCCCCCCCCTTGATCCGTGTTTGTATATAACATTAAAAAATAATAACAGTAAAATAATTGGTGATTTAAATCAACAGAAATATTAAATCGATATATGAATATACCTTTCATTATACAGCTATATATTTAATATTATTATTAATTATGGAACAAATGCAGTATAGTACTAGAACAATTTTTTCGTTTTTTTTTTTTTTACTTTGGATTTGATGGTGTTTTTAAAATTAGCCACTCGTACTAAGTCTTTGAGTTATAGGCAAAAAAAACCATCGAAAATCGATATTTTTTTAAAATACGTTCTTACCGATTTAAAATGATCAAAACTGGACATTTTAATTTGCGTGAAATTTTATGTGAAATTTGATAGTATAATCAGAATTTATATTTTGTACTTAATTTTTAAGTTATTAATGATATACCAATAAAAAACAGAATTTTTTTGCAAATATGTTTATACTTTATACCTTATAGAAATATAAAAATTCGTGCTTTTTGAATTTTTTTATTTTATTTGGTATATTTTTATATTATTAAAAATTGGCTAGATGGACTTAGTTTGGAAGTTTCGGACTTTTGAAGTTTACGAATTTACCGTTGCGAATGTTGCAAATTAAATCGAAAATATTCTATGATTTGTTGTTAAAAACCACGTCGAGTAGGTCACAAGGCAAAGTAAATGCTTTTAGCAAAATACTTATATTAATAATGATATCTGGTTTTTTTCGTATTTTGTTTTTGATTATTTTAAACGTATATTTTTACGTACGTAAAAATTAAAGCAATTTTTGAGATTTTTTTACTATAACTCAAAAAGTACAAGTGGCCAGTCTTGAAAACAACATTAAATTCAGGGTCAAAAATAAACTTTTTTTTTATTGTTTTAGAATACCAAATTACACGATTCTATAAAATCAAGTCATTTTTATGATATTGTCAGTTTTGTAGTCAATCACACCAATGGCAAAAATTAGGTTGAATTATGGAGGGGGTCTAAGACTATATACATAATTACCTAAAAAAAATATTCTCACTGCGCTTCACATTAGTTTCCGAACTACATTACATTACATATCATACATCACCATTGACGACAGACTTGTAATGAAAATATTAAATAACGAACAAGTCAAATAATTACATATTAACATGAAAAATAAATAAACTATAGATTATAGATTAGAACAAAATCATTTTTATATTTTATTTTTAATTTTTACCTATTTTTCGGTTATTTATAGCAATATGCAGATTTAAGAAATTGTATTCATAATAGGCTTAATTTTTGTTTTTAAGAACTGAACATTTTACACAGTGTTAATAGTATGCCGTTCTTATATATATAAAAAAAAAAAGTAAATAAAAAATCGGTAGGTAGGTACAATATTTTTTAGTAGGTACCCATTTCATTTTTTCGACGTTTCCGTATGAAATGTGTTCGAATTTTGGAGAAATAATGAATCTATAAACTTGAAATTTTCATTAAATACATATATTAGCATATTGTGAAAGTAAAAATTTTGGAATTTTTTTACTTAATTTTAAGCTAAATTTTGGAAAACTTTTACGCATTTTTGGCTTACTTATAGCAATTTTAAATTTCGAGTCATTTAATTCATAATATAGGTACTTTACAGAAAAATTAAATTTTTTTATCAATTAATTAGGCATTTTTATTTTCTTTAAATAATAAATATTACAAAAAATAAAAAAAATAATGATAAAGTCAGAATTTCGTGGTCGGACTTGGTTTTAAAGTTATATCAAATTGAAATTTAATGATTTTATCAATTCGTTTAAGAAGTACATTTTTTATGTTTTACTACAGTGGTCTACGTAGTATAGTGGGAGCTGACTGTGTTGTCATGCACGTTGTCAATCCCTTTGCTTACAAATAATTTTTTTGCATTTTTTTCAACTTTTTTTGTTCAGTATATTATATAATATTATGTATTATTAGTATAATCTGCAGTATCTAATTGTTAAATATATGCACCGAAGCTTGGCTCAGAATCGTTTTTTTAGAAATAAATCATTTATCATTGCTTTCAAATTCAATATGTCCACCATGTATCCTACCCAACTACCCGCTACTCACCGGGTTTTTTTTTTATTAATTTCTAATAAATTATCTACCTTTAATACAGGTCCCCTAAATCAGTGTAGTTTTCACATCGATAATGGATACAGAATTATTTGCAGATTCGGAATCTTCGTATTCTTCCACACAAACAGATTCAATAACATTTTTATGTTAAATCGATAAATCGAAACATAAACAGGTATGGGTGGGTGTGTGTGAAAACCAGACTTTTTTTTTTATTTACCGAAATGTTGTTACGTCTCTTAACAAAAATATTCATATAAATACATTAAAATGTAATAATTTTTTAAATCATTCTTGTGGGACTTGCCAAACTTTTAGGAGGCTAAACGCTCTCAAGCCTCCTCTCCCTGATTTCCGCCAATGAATCAAATCTTACAGTCTTCTGAAATAATTAATTGTTTAAAATTTTTTTGGGTATCCGAGCCAAACTATGATATTTATTAAACACACTTTGTTTTATTGGTTTTCCCTTTGAAAAATCCTGGTTACGCCACTGATATATACTCGTAATCACAAAAAATTAATAATGAGAAAATAAAATAGAATTATTCAAATATACCTATATAATTAAGAAAAACAAAATATGGGCCCACATTAGCAATCTTCATGATTCTTACAAGAGACTGATTATTGACATAGTTAGTGGTGTATTTTAATACGAAAAATGAATATAGCTTATGTGAAGAAAAAGAAGAAACTTTAAAATCAATACAGTTAAAGAGAGCCGGAGAATCTCAATTTCTACCTGATAGCAACTTGCTAAGAAATCCCAAATTGTCTTGAACTCTTCTGTTGGCTAGCGATGACAATTTTAGAAATAAATAATATGAGAATGAGCATGTTGTAATTGATCAGTTTTTAATATATATGTATCCAGCAATAGACAAAAATATACGCTCTGCAAGATCTGTATAACAGATAATTATAATCAATAATTTGTGGATCACACAATATACGAGTAGGTAGAAGCATGATTTTGAGCAAAAACTCACACACTACAAAGACTAGACACACAACTAACTTAATAGATCCAATAGAACTTTTAATACTTTATAACAAGCTCGTTTTATGTGTGAATATAAGTTTGATTATAGATCATAAATTATGCCTAAATCACTAGGCAATTGTATTTTTTGAGTAAAGTTCAGTCGATATCATAAGCAAAAACCACAGGAGAACGAAATATAAAGAATGACCAGTAGTGGCTAGTGGGTGAAATATCTGGTGGTGCACAACCAAAAAAATATTATGGATTAATAATAAATATATTAACAATACTATATTATGTTATTTTTACTAAAATGTCGATATAATAGGTAGGTACCGTATTACTGTAATAACGAACGTGATGCTATTCATTTTATTAAGAACATACCTACATTCATATAAAACATAATTCAATTTACCTTACGCCTATACTTAGATAAGTGATACCCTGATAATACCTGAAAATGGGTAGATAATAAGTGCACCAAACGATAAACGTCGTTACGACATACAACCACAGAATAGTTAGATATACTACGAACTAAGATTGTATGGAATGAAAACGATGGATTAAAATGTGTGAACGAATTGTCACGGTAAATATCTAAATGGAGGAATCTATGCGGTTAAAACGCCGCCTAGTTTATAGTTTTGACAATATATTCATACGCACACAACATGCTACGTATGTGTGGTATGGCATAATATGTTCGCTAGGATCACATGATAGATTATCGCTTAGATACACTCACTTACTATAGTTCATCTTAACAAATTGTAATTGCACCACTACCACCAGCCTTTCTTGTAATTTTCAGTCCATACTATCTTATTTCGTGGATAAGGGAAGAGGAAGTGTGGAGTGCTGTGAGAAAAATGAAAAATAAGAAAGAGGAGGGACCGGATGGAGTACCAGTAGAAGTATGGAAAGTATTAGGAAGTTTAGGTATACAATGGCTGACAAAGTTCTAAAATAAGGTACTAGTAGAAGGAAAAATTCCAGAAGCTTGGAGGAAGAGTTGTGTAGTACCAATATTCAAGGGTAAAAGAGATGTACAGGATTGTGGAAACTATAGAGGGATAAAACTTATGAGCCACAGTATGAAGATTTGGGAAAAGATAATAGATAAAAGGGTAAGAGGTGAGACAACTGTTACTAGAAATCAGTTTGGGTTTATACCTGGGAGGTCAACAATGGAGCCAATATTTTGTGTGAGACA